>JAHDVE020002736.1:0-268347 GCA_022606495.2 Halesus radiatus
ATCATTTCCCGACTAAGACCAAAAATGTACATAGGTATTCACACGATTATTAAAAAAATATAGTTAGATGGACATTTTAAAATTTTCATGGATATTTTAAGGAGTTTTTTTTTGGTTTATCATATTATTTTTCCGGAGGGATAGGCAGAGAGAGAATGTACCACCACATAACTCTGCCTTGGCACACCCTTCTGTCTTCATTCATATTCATATATCGTATCATACATACTATTCTGTTATTCTGACTCTTGACATTGCCCGACTCGAGTACATATTTGATCGTGCCATGTCTTCCTCGGGCGTTCCCGACTTCTTTTGCCATTCGATTCCAATTCATATATTCTTCTTATACTCTTTTCTTTATATATCCATTCTACATGCCCAAACCATTTAAGCGTCGCTTTATTGACCTTATTCATTACGCTTATAATTCTAGCATACTTTTTAGATTTAAACATTTTTCTCACGGTCATAAACATAGAATAAATAATAAACACTAGAAATATCTTACATGTAGATTTAAATGGAAGCAGATGTACCATTTGGTTCTAGCCCAGAGCGAGTCAATAAAAATACAGAAAATACAAAGCTTATTCTCTCTTACACTGCCTGTATTTTATATTGCGATTCCATTTAATCAAAATTAAATAATGATGAAATATTAAATATATTCGTTGTAGAAAATAATATTAACATAACCTAAATGAAAAATGAAAACGGAAAAAAACGACAGAAAATAAAAAGTTAGCTAATGCGACCAGTTCAATTTATGTCATCTTCATTGATATCATATCTCAAATTCAAGATTTGTCAATATTATTCTCCGTTTTTTTACTGGTCTCATTAGCTAAGTTGGTTAAGCGGTTGCCCCAGATAGGCAGTGGTCCTAGGTTCGAATCCCAGATGCGACTGATATCTTTTTATTTTCTGTCATTTTTTCCGTTTTCATGTTTCATTTAGGTTATGTTAACATTATTTTCTACAATGATTAAATATTAAAATTAAGTTTTTTAAAATATCAATAAAAATAATTAATAATTAAAAATTGATGAAATATAATTTTGAAGTAGAAATTTTAAAGCCCGAATGCCAGGCTATTGGATCACGAAACGCGCCCACACCGCATATCTTCTATTCTTTTTTATTCTATGGTTTTACCATACATACGCCTCAGGGATTTCAATTCTACAGCATTCACTTTGATCCTTTCTCTGCCAATTCTACGCGTTAATAAGTTGGTAAGGGTGGGAAACCAAGTATCACGATACTATTCTCCGGGTAGGTATTAGGTTATTATTATTATCATTCTGTTCTCACAAATAAAATCTCAGTGCTTATTTCTATTAAAGGCAAAGGCCACGTTGAAGGTAAGGAGTTATATGTTACGTGAACAGCTTTAACCATGCCTGCTACTGAAACCTCCCGCTGAAGCAACGTAGATTTTTCTTTCAGGAAAATACAAATATGTTTTCAGTCAGATCACGGAGCGCAGAAGTAATTCGAGACATTTATGGCTTGAGCAGCGTGTAATTAGTTTTACATCTGGGTATGAATAAATAATTTGGAAGGATATTTGTAGGTACCTACTATATTGGACGCTTTAATTATATGTTTATTTCATTTTGTGTACTTTTCTCTACTGACAATATGACTATACTACTAATACGTAAGTATACTACTAATGAAAAATATTGTTCATTGAAACGATTTACTCAAAGTAGCATAAATATTCTCTTCTTATCATCTTTAGAAAAGTTATGAAAATAATTCCACGGCTAAAACTTAAGCAAAATCGTAAATAAGCAATTTAATTTCAGGTCTGATGTGTGAAGACCTAACAAACTAAAATTTAAAAAAAAAATTGTTTTCAGCACGCGGAATGAATTTATGCCGCCGTTACATTATTATTGCTATACTGTAGATGGTACGGTAAAATGGTCAGCACTGCCTTCCAAGCAGTTGATCGGGGTTCTATTCTCGGCCGTACAATGTTTTTTTTTTGTAAATTTTAAAAGATTATTTGTATTAAGATTTTTGTTTTTAAAAATCCTTTTTAACTATTAATAGAAAATTTAATGCTCTTTTCCTGTAAATAATAATTTCGACGAAGTTCGTTCAGACATTAAATATGGTATACTTTTTGTAGCTGTGTAACACAATTTTTATTTGTGTGTATTTTCATATAAAAAAAACATTTATGTCGGAATTTATCTGCTGGTCACTTGTATCTGTGAAAAATAGTGACCATGCATGGTATTTATATAGATAATGATTTTGTTTGTTAATTACTGCGTGCATCTGTGTTTTTCCGTTGAGAGGAACGGCTGCGTTTCATACAAAATTTAATTTTGGATTTAAGGTCAAAATACTCATCTCAACCTAATGGTATATTTTTTTAAATTAAAGATTTAGTAAATATCTAGTACGCATGAGAAGTATTTTATTTATTTTTGTTTTAAATTATGAAATATAGGCCATTAAAGGAATTGATTTTTCCGCGATTTGAGAGGCATCTTTAACAATTATTTAGGGACTAACGGTGGTTTAAAAAAAATTAGTCCGTCTGCTTTAAAAATATAAAATAAAAAATTAAATAAAAATATATTAAAATAAGCATTATGCTGGATTTTAAATTAAATGAATAATTACCATTTTGCTTTGGAACACAATTTAAAATATGGAGCCGAAAAAAAAAAAAAGTGTTTTGTTTTGGTATTTTTATTTACGTAAATTTACATGGCAAATATGATATTTAAAAAAAAAGATAAACCCGCAAATAATTTTCCAAGTTGCCTCTAAAATTATGAAAATTGTTTTTTTTTCATGACATATACTTCAAAATTTAAAATAAAATTATATGAAATACTTCTCACCCGTAGTAGATATTTAGTAAGCCTTTAATTTAAAAAAAAAACATATCTTTTAGTTTAGATGGGTATTTTGGTCTCAAATCCAAAATTAAGTTATGTATGAAACACGCAGCGCAGCCGTTCCCCTTAATAATGAAAAAGGGGTATAACTCCATGCTTAACCAAGCAATGAATTGATAGAAAAAAAAATTACAGCTCTTTTGTTAACAAGGCAATATGTATATATTTTTTAAATAATACACCTTAATAAGGCTTTCCATTACCTTGATGATATCATTAGCTTCCCGTTTGCCTATAGCTACGGCAGTGAAGCAGTTTGTACCTCTTTACAGCGTTATGGCGTCTTAAAGGGAGCTGTAACCAGTCTAGTAAGTAGCTACTAGCTGCTAGTAGTCGCTAGTCGCTATGTGTTGGTACTGAGGTTATTAATTCGAGCTAACTGGATACGTCAAACGCAAACATTGGTGCTCTGTTAAGTTTTATTTCGGCTTGTACCAACAGAATATTACGTTGCTCGTCGGGTGCAGCGGCAGGAGGAATTCAATTGAAGGGGTTGGTTTGAGCAAATGCATTTCTTAAAAGAATACAGTATGGAAAAAAATATTTCTATTAAACGTAATCCAGGAAAATAAACGGATTTTGCATTTGTACTAAAAAAATTTAAAATATTTTAAAATATTTTTATTATGAGCATGTATGTTAAAAATCGGTTTTACGATTTTGTTAATAATAATATCTTAGGTTTACTGGGGAAAAACGTTAACTTTAAAATGGCTGTTTTAAGCGATCAGGCATTTAAGTTTTATACCAACTTTAAACGTCTTTATCATATTCAATAATATTATTATAATGAAAAATCGATTTAACTTTTTTTTCTGGTACTAAAATATTCGATTTGATTCTTTTTAATAAAGGTGATTTGTAGCTTCTTGTCTGGTTAAAACACCTTGTTGACTGATTTAACGGTAAATTTATATTTAAAATTACAGACATATTTTAATTTACCACAACTTTGTGTGTTCTGCCAGTTTATAGAGCGTAAAGAGCTTCATAATACTACATTACTATGCCAAAACGTGAAATTTCCGTCTTACTTTTTTTGCCACTGTACCTACGATACAATAGTGCCTTAATGTCCCTTTAATGTATTTATAACAATAATTATGTATTCTATGAATTGGGATGGCAACATATAGCAAAAAAAATATTTGAAGTAAATCAAATTGAATAATTTTATTAAGTTCTGCAAAGCATTTTTTTTTTTAAAATTATTATTATGGCAACTGTCTCGGAATTCGCAGCCATTTTCCAACTGTGGTTAGGCCACATTGAGATGTCTTACTTATATGATTTTATGTACCCCTACCCAACCGAAAGATTATATGTGACAACTTGTTTTTTTTTAACGCAGACTTGTGTTACTGTTAAAATTGAACCACATTTCATGTAATTAACTTCATTTTGGAATAATTTAAATTTTGTCCTTGGTACACGAGATATTCGTTATAATGCCTTTATTAATTTTTAAAAATGTGTTACTTATTCCCGAGCAGCGAGCGTATCAGTGTCCTTCCTCCGGTTTGACAACAGCGCGCCTGTGCTGGAATACTGATGAGAGTCAGCCTCTCCTTTCCTTGCCTCCCCCTTCGTTCTCCTGCCCTCCTGGTACCTCCTCCTGCCACCTACCCATTACCCACCACCCCCAAGTGGGTGGTCCCGGCCAAACCAGCCCGAAGGGTAGAAACAAATCTGATAAGTAGCTGTTTACCGAGGTGGGCCTTTGCCAGCTACCTACGCTATTGGAGATACCTAATATTTTATTATAAATCATTTTTTAGTAGAACACTTTGTAACGTGCGTATAATAATATGTGTAATTCTCTCGGTGGAAGTATCTGGCAATATAATAAATTATCTACCTACTTCGAGTAACGTCGCGTCGCATCGTTAGGTTTGTTTGCGTAAAATTGAATAATTCCCGGTGCGGAGAGATTAGTTTTAATAACGGCGTTAAAATTAGTATCTTTTCTGTTTTCATTTATCTACATTTACATATTTATTTAGGTACTTCCCGTTAAAGTTTCAGTATGCTTTTTTTAGATATTGAAGATACTTATCTGTACCTACCTACCGGCCACCTGACAACCCCTGATTCAAAAAATTATATTGGCCGAAAACACAAAAACTCAAGAAACATAAGAAAATCAATAAGGCTATATAAACCTCTATTGCTTTAAGAAAATCATTATTCTCTTGTTTCCCGATTGTGTTTAACTTAATTTATTTCTCCTTGCTTCAGTATCGTGTAATTCAACTAATTATGAATCACTATGCAATAAGATCAAGTTCTGTGATCAATAATTATAATGCAAATTTGAACAATGTATAATAAATATTATACCACTACCATTAATCTTGGGTGAGTTTACTAAATTTAATAATTAACCCGACTTGTTATTTAGAAAATTAATTATTTATACAATCAACAGTGATCGAATATTTCCTATAATAAATGTTAAATATTGATTTCAGTGTTCGTCTATGAAATTAATGATTTTGTTTTACAGTAGGTTCCTCTTGTTGTACAGCATCGTCAGAAAATGTTAACACTAATTCTGCGTACTGCCACAACATGCATTATCATTTTCAATATTGCACCACATCCAATACAACCATCTTGTTTTTGTCCTCCAATATTTCATGCGTCAATGCGTCAAACTTGACTCCGCTATTTTTGTTATTATTCTCACTTTGAGAGGCCGATATGGATACCGCCGGGAATCATTAATTGGACAACCAACACCTCTGCCATAAGCCATCACAAGTGGTTCGCTAACTTTGGTAACTTAGCAGGTGTGCCCGGATTCATGGGGTGAGGTTCGTCCAGGTCGTCTTGTCTGGTTGAGGGAGATCCCTTGCCCTCTACAGCCAAACTATGTTGACTCATCGCGTTGCTCCTCAGTTTGGAGGAATGGATTAATATGCCCGTCACTCCTGGACACACTGACCCTCAAGTTCCTACCTACCCCTCATATATATATATTTACAGAACTTCTTCTCCTACCTTTCCATACAAATACCCTACTCACAGCTTCCCCAAAAATGGCATAGGCCCTGAGGGAAATTGTTTTCCTCCCTTGTAAAAAACCAAATTATTCTGTTTTTAGTTACCTAAACAACATTCTACTTGAGGCGATCCATCGGCTAAAATTTTAACGAAATCACGCGCTCCTTATGCAGGTGGCGACAAGGTTGAAAATCATTTTGTACATCGGCCGCATGTTTCGATTGCACCAAATGCGTGTTTTATTCTATTCTGTAAAGCTCAGACATAATTATTAAAATTTTATACAGTCATATTCTAAAAAACTTAATTTACCACAATGAACAATAAAAAAATATGGGAAAAGTAGTTCATAAGTAGGAGATTTTGCGCTTTAAACATTTTCTAAATGTCTGATACTTAATTTTTTTCCAAGCTTATAAAAAGACATACCAAAAAATATGCCCGGTTAAATGAAAGGCCAAGGTGTGATCTACTTGCAGTATTTAATTAAATCATCTATGATATTTTTTGGCCAACAAATTCTCAAACTGAAAAAACACGATTTTGCATTACTTCCCATTGTATCGCCTTAAACATAAAAAAAAATATATCGTCCTTTTATCACTTTTTTCTACTTTCCAATTTTAAGCTACCGATTGTGTATATAATACTATGCTTATACGACCGATTCTTACATAAAAAAAATATAACAATCAGATATACACGTCATCGTTGCCTTCTATAAGATTCAAATTAAATTTATTACGTTTGTACACAGTACTCGGAGGCAGAAATCGCTCTGTGGGTTAAATATATTTTATATGGAGCACTGTGGTAAGTGAGGTAGGTGGAGTTAGACTGCGGGGATGGGGAGGAGATAGAAAACAGGGTTATAGGTGAAAGGTGAAATACAAAAGTGAGGTGGGAAGATCAGAAGAAGACGTCATGAATTTTAATATAATATGGCCACTGAATAACAACTGAAGGGCGCCTGTAATCGTAAACATCTCAAAACGATTTTTTATCTTTTCCGATAAAAGTAAATATGTAAGTACGTTTTTTTATAGTAAGTACATTGGACGTTATGTAGGTACGTATTTATCTAGTAGTGATGTAAAATTTGGGTTAATCCATATGAATGAGTAACCAAAACAAACATATTTATATTTAGTACTAGCTGATGTGTACCTGGCCTTGCTCGTCATTAGGGTGCCATAATTGATTTGACAGCGAAAGTAACTATCTCCAAATAAAGAAACATTCATTTGAATATTTTATTTCATTCCAAACGTTTATTTTTTCAAAACATATCTAAATCATAAAGTTCTTAAGTAGGTACATATTCGTGTTTTCCATTTTGAAAATATTCTACAAAAAAAACCTTCTTCTTTTGAATTTGCAATCTGTGGCTAACCAGAGTTTTATATTTATGGGCTAACCTAAATAAAACATGACGGGTTCAATGTTTTTCGTACTAATTTTAAAACGTTATAGCAATAGTTTTACATATTGGATTTCATTCAAACTACTTTCTTTCTAATCCTTCCCGGCACTAATAAGAATAAACTGTGCTATTTTCAGGGAAACCGGCCCAGTGATTTTCGAGAACATCGAGGTCAAAGAAACAAACAACCTAACATTGATTTTTATATATAAAACAATACATCAATACATGCTTACAGAAACTTTACTTACAGAAACGGTGGGCATCACTGACAGTATTGAAAAACACGCCGTATTTTTTGGTCTTATGTAATTAGGTGTGTAAGAACTGCTTTTTGTCATCAATATTGCAAGGAAAGTACGTATGAAGAGTGACCTAATTATAAATACCGGTAAGTCTAAAATCATAGTTTTGGAAGAGAGAGTACGAAAACAGCGTGCATAATAGTTGTGAACGATGAATCCTTGGAGTAGGTTGATGAGTTTGTACATTTGGGAAGTATGTTTACGAGAGATGGAAAGACTGATAGGGATATTGATAGAAGGGTGAATGCAGGAAACTCCATTAATGGAGGACTGAACGCGGTTGGCGCCTACAAAAAATTGACTAGACTGAATGCTGTAGAAATGAGATCTCTGAGGCGAAGGTGTGATAAAACCATAAATTATCGATAATAAAAAAAATTGGTTTCGTAAAAAAATGCAAGGCTGATGTAATCGTAATGGATAAGATTATGTAAGGGACTCTTAGACAATTTGGGCGTGTAGAGCAATTGAACCAAGAAAGGAGTGTTAAAAAGATACGTTCTCTCTGCCTACCCCTGTGGAGAAACGTTGTGATGGTTAGTTAGTTAATTATATCATGAGAAATTCCGTACTCCATACTTCCACCATTGGAGTTATCAGTCAGGCCATGGACATGCATGTGAGTAGACGTTTAATAGCGGATGGCGTTCCATCAATTCTGTTTACCCCGTGGAAAAACTATATTCAGATTAGTTAATTAATATAATATATCATCTCATTATTTCTAAAATTCGGAGAAATATTTCGTCTTCACTGAATAGATAATACGCACCAAAAATGCCTTCCATATAGATTTGAATGGAAACCAATGTCGCCACTGACTTATGTTTCTCTTACACTTGCCTGATATTGTATATCGCCATCCCATTTTAATTTTATAATGACGATGGAACAAGTTCTATGTTAGAAATTTAAAGCCCGATTGGCCAGACTTTTGTTGTGTTCATCTTTATTCTATATTCATCATATATAGTTTAAATGATAATTAATATAGCAGGATGTATGATTTAAAAACAAAAAAAATCTATCAAATTCGCTTTAAAAGTTCGCCCAACGATCATTAGATAATCTCGAAAGTTTCACGGTCGATTAATGTAACCTTCTAGATTTCCGCAACACAGAAAAAGGTTATAAAATTCCCAACCAAATATACCTACACGAGTTTTCCCCATTTCCCAAACATCAATACGCGTAGGCGTTTTAAATTATAATCAATTTCCATCATAATCTCTAGAGGAAAAACATTGTTCGTCTTGTATTGTAACAAGGCGAAAGACTTCAGACTTGTTTATTTTCAACGATCGCATTATAAATTGCTTCTCAAAGAATATTGGCACATGTCGGGGTGAGTTAGTTTCCTCCGATCCTTCTTGCATAACGAACCTTGCTGAAAGGTTTTAAAATGCTTTACGGCTCCGGCTAAACAAATTTCAATTAACTTTTCAATCACAGCGATGTAATCGGAATGCTTCGAGAATAATAGGAAATTAATAATTCATGAAATAAAGATTAAAAATCTAGACTGAATGCTTGAAATGATTTATATCTTTTGGGATTTTGTGGAGTATTTATATTTAAAAATGTACCTGAAAGAAACAAAAATTCTGATTTCTTTCTCCTTTCAAAATGTTCTCTTAATGGAATTTAAATTACTTCAGAACCCGTATAATATTATAGTCATTTTTAAGACATATATATATATCTGAGTGAGGCTTAAGAAGTACAGATAAATTATATTACGGGTAATTTCATGCATTCGATTCAGCACTGATGAAACCATAGTAAACGATACCTCAATCGACGTATAGTGAAAAGCGATTTTTTTCAAAAAATTCAAACCTCCCCCTCGCAATAGAAGGGTGTTCCACCTCTTTGGGTGGGGGAGGGGTTGGATTGTCGATTCTGGGTTCGACTCTCAGATGCGACAGATACCTTTTTATTTTCTATGGTTTTTTTCGATTTCGTGTTTCATTTAGGATTTGTCAATATTATCTTCTTCAATAAAAAAAAATATTATTAAAACTAAACAGTTAATAAATATATTGAAAACTTGAAAGAAGCTAATTGTATTAGATAATAAGGATCTATTTTATCTACGGTTTATTGATGTCGTTTATGTTTTTATTTTATTTTTTTATAATTTTTGTAAAAATATTTATGCTTTATTTTGTTACATATGTTTTATTTTTTAAATATAAATAATAATACATATTGTAACCTTAACTGTAAATTTTGAATTTTGAATAACTATCTTCCGTTAGACAAACTACAAAAAGTACTTTATGGGGACTTTTTGAATCGTTTTTTTTTTGTAAAATATGAATACAAATTTTTAAAAAAAAAACTACATTTTAATATTAAAACTTTTAAAATAAAATTCAGTCTTGTACCTACGTTCCTACAAATATACTATTTTCATGTTTCCTCTCAATTTTTATTTAGTGTTACCAATGCAAACTTAGATCGGTGTATATCATAAGATTTCTCAGTATCCTTTCATTGGAAGTTGCCATAGCTAAAGAACATAAAAAATAGAAATGATTTATTTGTGCCTACATTGATCATATTTGATATTTTGGTGTTGACTTCCATCATTAGATTAGATATTAATACAACATTATATTATTATTAGATATGGGTAATTTCCTGTGAATCGTGGGCAGTAGACGATTTGTTTTACATGACAGACTGTTCAGTTAGCGGGGCAGTTACTTTCTGTCATCGTAATTTCCAACAATTTTATTACTATTCCCCCATAAAGCATACAAGTTTACTGCTTCATTTCCTCAAATCCGAAATATGTTTCTGGCAACCATCCGTATCTGTGTAGGATAGTAGATTTATAACAGGTACGAAATAAATTTTCGTATAAATTACACGTGTTCAATCAATCCTTTCACCTTTCAGCTAGCATAATGTCTTTCACCACGATTTATATCACACAGTATCTAGGTTTAACTATCCATCAGTGTAAAAATTCACGGGTTCAATCTTATTATTACACCGTTCATTTGTAATCACGGTGCGAGTAATTACATCCTTGTTATCAGAACCAAAAGATTTTAAACGAATTTATTTCGTCGATACTAAAGATTCAAGATATTTATAAAACACTACCTGATGTGTACGCGGCTTTTTCGGGTTTATACAGGTGGCGTAAAACTTTTTGTGAATTCCTGCTTGTCATTAGGGTGCCATAATTGATTTGACAGCGAGTAACTATCTCTAAACAAAGAAACTATTTGAAAATTTTTGTTTCATTCCAAACGTTTATTTTTTCAAAACATATCTAAATAATAGAGTTCTTATGTAGATACCTACTTGTGTTTTACATTTTGAAAATACTCTAGTTTTTTGTTGTTGTTATAATGCGGATTACAAATCTTTGGTTACGTTTATTTACAAAAACGCACCGATAAATGATTAAAAATACTTTTCTCCAGTTTAATAATCATATTCGTATTTTAAATATTTTGTAACACATACAATGGGACGGTCAATGTAAATTTTTAAAATATTTACTAAATATTTTTCTATTTAAAAACATTATGTTCATCGTATTGCGTAATAATACTATCATTATTTTGAATTAATAAATAATAACTCTCCGACGTCCCTCTCCCCTTATCTGTTCATTTTTAAATTTTCATAGATACTTAGGTAGGTACTAAAGATACCTAATTTTATTTTCATAGTCGCCATAATATGCCACATTAAATCCATTATGTTTTAATGAGCCATCTGTAGGTAAGATGGTGAAGGCCTGTTTTATTAATTAGACTGAAGATTAAGAAACCGAAACATGTGTTTCAACGTAACAGCGGCCAACAACATGTCATCAGAGATTTTTCGTGAACAGTCAGTCGCACAGGCATGACGACAATAAAAATAATAATAACATAAGATTATTTTATATAGCGCATTTTTGTTGTATTTCACTTCCAGTACGCTTTACTATAATATAAAGAAAATTTGTGATCCGTTTTCCCGCAAGCACAAAGATTTTTTAAAGTGGAGTTTTTACTTTCCAATTGTTGGGAATTATTTTTTTTTGCTACGTTTTACGCAAATAATAAAAATAATTTGAAGATTTGTATAGCGCCGTTTTCACGAAAAATCACCTGAAAGGTGCTGTATAAATATGACTTGGTAGGGTTTATCTTAATATGGACTCACGGATATACTCACGGATACAGAAACATATTTTCCTGGTAAGTTACTCCAGATTAACACATTATTTTATAAGGCTCTTGGGAAGACATCATGTTGAACCCACAGGACACAACATTTAAAAAACACTGCACATTGCATGAGATTGCAGTTACAAATATATTAACAGCTCCCGTTTCGGCGGTCTCGCTTGGTCTGGGATCCATTATTATTTTGATTTTGTTTTACGCTTTCTTTGTATTTTTTCATATTACAATGTAAATAGTTTTTTTAAATAAGCAGTTGTTTGTATTTTTTTTCCTTACTAATAAAAAGTAACCCTTTGTGACCTAAAAATAATCAAAAACAAATTAGAAAACTAAGAAGAAAAAAAATAATAATTATCTAAGGTGTAGTTTTCAAACATAAACCATACTTTATATGGGGAAACAATAACGATTTAACGTGAAGGGGTATCATGTTGCATACCCAATTTACATAGCAAAGCTAGCCTGTTAGTACGTTGATACCTAAAATAATTTACATTAAATAAATGAACTTTTTATAGTCTGCGACATTCTAAATAACTGTAAATTTTTGTAAATGAAAATAAATATCATCGAAAAGAAACAAAATATTTCCAGTTAAACCTTAAGTAGATTTTTTTATTCCTTTCTCCAGACATTCTTTGAAAATCTGTTATTCAGTCCCTAATTTAAAAAAAAAGCATTGTTTTAAATAAATTCCAATTCTTCTTTAGCCACTAACTTTCTAATAAATTCTAAATCCCTTCTAATGTATATAATATCAATGGTAAATAGGATTTAAACAGTAACTTCAATGTCATGCAATGTGCAGTGTTTTCTAATATGTGTCCTGTGCGTGCAGCCTTCATTAGTCAAGTCATACCATTTCAGCCCAAAACATTGTAATTTAATTAGGTTTTAATCTGGAGTGTCCTACCAGGTAAGTATGTTTTCTGTATAAGTACATAATAAGATAAACCCTAGCAAGTAGTATTTGTACTGCGCCCTTCAGGTGATTTTTCACAAAAACGGCGCTATATAAATCGTCCAAGTATTATTATTATTATTATTAAATATAATATCAAGTAAATCCTATATCATGCAATGTGCAGTGTTTTCTAATATTGTGTCCTGTGCGTTCAAAATCATATGTTCCAAAGCAAAAACTTTTAAAAATAACGTACTAATCTCGAGTGACCAGCCAGGTAAGTATATGTCTGTATCTTTTTGTTCATAATAATGATAAACCCTAGCAAGTAATAATTGGTCAGCGCCCTTGAGGTGATTATTCACAAAACGGCGATATACAAATCATCCAATTAGTATTATTATTATTATTATTATTTGGGAAATACTTACTCACATACGACTAACGTAAAAAAAATCTACTCTGAACTTAAAGTGACCAGTTATTTGTAGTTCGTATCTAATTATAACAGTTTTTCTATCAATCGACCGCAAAATTTTATCACTATGAATAACAATGAATAATAATAAATAATATAAGAGTGATTTATAAATCACGCGCTTCTGCTCGTAGGCATCCAGGTTCTTCATTACTCATCATCGGTACAGATGCGGTTTAAAATATTTCTGAAAGAACTTTAGAGGATATTTTTATTTCGTCTGGTATTCAAAGATGTCTCCATAATGGCCACGTCATTTGCGTGGAGATTACTCATTAACATAACTGTATTATTAATATAATATATTGCAGAAAGGAACGCAGTAAATGGCTTGGCAATAAAATTTAGACAGTTAATAAAGTGAAACTACATTTTTTCATTACTATGGCATTACCAAACTATCAACTAAGTCTTTGAAAAGTTTTTCGTCGCATTAAAATGTTTCAAATTCGATTTTGACAGTTCCTTTTTCGATAAACAATGCAAAACAACGTAATTCGCTTTTTTTTATTTGCATCTTTGATCTGTGAACTTGAATTTGTTTTTATTTATTTATCTAACATCTAACTTACTAACCACCATGCCCTTTCCCCGCAGGGGTAGGCAGAGAGGATGGACCGCCAAAAACTCGATCTTGGCATACACTTGTTGATTCATTCACATTCATACATTCTCTTCTGTTAGTCCGACTTATGACATGGCCCGAATCAAGTATTTGATTCAATTGATTGTGCCATCTCTTCCTCGGACGTCCCCGGCTTCTTCTTCCATTCACATTCGCATCATATATTCTTATCTTTTCACTATTTTCATCGTTCATTCGCTTTACATGCCCAAACCATCTAAGTGTCCCATACCTTAATCTTACTCATTACCCTTACATCAGCCTTGCATTCTTTATGAATCTCAACATTTTTCCCACATGGTTATTTCGATACCTAAATTTCAGATATACAAAAATTGCCTATTTCGTGTAATTGTCTTTTTTGAGAGGCGTTCAATAATAAATAAAATATTTAAACATAAAAATGTCTTAAAATTGGATTTAGAATCATCTCCTTTCGGAAAGTACCAATAATTTCTGAATACCGTGTGGTGAAAGTAAAAAACATGCACTTGAACCACTCTTCTTTTTAAAATGTACAATAGTCTTCCTATAAACCATCTTTGTGTTGTCATTTTTAATGATTCCAACGATTGCAGTACCCCCATTGTTTGTCTACTATGAAATTTTAGCCTGTAGCTACAATCTCGTGATATTTAATTAAGGTACCTTGAATAATGTAAATCTATTACAAGTTTAAAAAATAAAACAATAACTTTCTTTGCATCACTTTTATTTATACTTTAGCCGAGCGGGTTTCGCTACTACCGTAGCTTCTTCAGGGCAGTACACAACTAAACTATGAACTAAGATGCACAAGTGTTATAGATTGATACAAACAGGCGAGTGAAGGGCCAAGGGTGGGAGATCAGCAGGTACCTGCTGACCGGGAAGGGTTCCGTACTTTGTTTATTGGGAATAATTTAAGGATTGGACTTTGATTTAAATTTATTTGATTATTTATGAGTCTATTATTAGTGTTTTTGGCTTTCCTTATTTCTAATGCCTCTAAATTATCTAGTCGAATGCCGGATCCATTTTTATGTAGTAAACTAGTGCCTGTATTTTTATTGAATGTGTGGTCTGTTTCTAAGAGATGGTTAGTAAATTCGGAGAACCCATTATTATTTAGACATCTTAAGTGTTATTAATGTCCACTTTGAGATTGTATTACGGTAATATGTTGGCTGTTATATCAATATGTTTATATTGAATGGGTATCTGGTACCTTATATCCAGATGCATAGTTTTAATAGAATTGCTAATAACTAAGTGTTTCATTAAACAACTATAAAAGTTAATAATTCAACACTAGTGACGCAACAATTCGTACTTAAAATAATAAAATCTATTTCACTATACAACCAGAAATTATGTTTTCCTTCCCTTGGCGGTGTTATTAACTAACTTGATATGTCTCTAATTATTTCAATGCCTCTGTAAATTTACTAAACACAGAGTTCACATTTTGGGGATTCCTCCGTAATACATTAATACATTGGTTAAAATATTTTATTGGAATGACCTTAGATTCGGTTTCAAGTCAGAAAGCAATATCGAAACCTTTAGGAAAAATCTAAAAACACATCTATCTAAAGAAGGGTACAAACATAACAGGGGGTAAAGCGACCTTGGGGTAGTTTTAGTCACTAAATAGCGCTATAGAAAAAAATTACAATATATACGTATACACGTGTGTTGTTAAATTAGTACGATAATGAACGAGAGGGGTATGGGGTATCGCTCAATGGGCCACGATGCGCGGTCGTCAGTAGTAGCTGGAGATCTGCGGCAGTAATGGACGAATTATGTGTTTAATTCGTGGCTGATGTTTTTCCTCGTTTTCTTATACTCGTACATAAAATATTACTTATTTATGTATCTATGTCATTAAAAAAAGTTTTACGTAACTAATAAACTGTTAACTACTAATTTTTATTCAACTAAAAAATAACAAAACTCTTAAATGTGTTCACTGAGTATACAGCACCGGAGCTAGAGGGATTTTCTACAATATTTCTTGCAATACAATCTCAGGTAACAAAACGGAACCGACATACAGTTTTCTGACGATTAGTCCTATCCGAAATATTATTACAGTGTTTTATTTACCACTTTCGGTACTAATCTCTGTATGCGTTATAATATTAATGATGCATTAGAATGTAAAGTTAATCTCCTTCTTTTAAACTCTCTTGATAATACCAAAGCACAGCAGTCCACCCTTATGTCAGCAGCGTCATCTGCTATCGGGAGGTTGAAGGAACCACAGCGCACACTTAATATTAAGTTCGGTGATCGTATCACGACCTGCCTGGAATGAACTGCCATATGACTTAAGAATTATCAACAAACTCGACAGAATTCAAAACTAAACTTAAAACTCATCTTTTCAGAAAATCATATCCATAAATTGAAGAAATTCACCTGTAAACTAGACTAGCCGGTTGGTGCAGTCCTAAAAATTATTAATATTTCATTTAAATACCTCACCTTTTGTGCCACCAATCTTCTAATAAATTTAACATCAATAGAAAAGGAGGATAAAATAGCAACTGTTAAAATATCATCTCTATGCTTAAATTTTCTAATAAAACTGTGTTGATCTGAAGCAACTTGCCAGGTAAGTATGTTTTTTTGTATCTGTTTGTACATAATTAGATAAAGAATAGGAAGTAATATTTGTACAGCGCCCTTGAGGTAATTTTTCACAAAAACGGCGCTATAAAAATCATCCGATTATGATTATTATTATTGATCCATATACCACAGTGTGTCCCAAATACATTTTTATAATCAAAGCTTCATAACATAGAAACAGACAATAAATGATATTCAAACGTTATCGGAGGTTAAAGGCTACTATTATCTCTTATGTCTCTTACGTGTCGGCCGGAGTAATTCCCGGAGCACAGAAAATAATAGATATAATTAAACCCAAAGGTTTCTCTGTTTGTTGTTGAAAGTGCAATTCAATTAATCATCACGAGTTCCGATGACGCACTGTTAGTATTTATTACCCAGGATGATGTACACTAGTGCTGTGGTGCCACCTTTGTTTGCGTTTAATAGTTTGGTTTCTGTTTTTATCCTCATTTTATAGGTATTTTAATTATTTCAGATAAGTGTTCGTTTAATGGCACTGGGAAGTTCTGAACTCTGAGGTTAACAAGATGTAAACATTTTCTTTGCCACTTTGCATTGTTAGGATAAATACCTAGGCATTAATTTTATATCTTACGAAATTACTCTCGTCAGACACGACTAGTAACATTGTTTATCCTTTTTCCATGGCAGCAACTAATGGAATGTGAGGATCTTATTTAATTAATTCTGTATCATTATGTTTCGTTTATAAAGCTCTCGACTGTCCCAATGCCTTTTTCTTCTCCTCTTCTGATAAGGTTGGGTGAAAAGGGCAGATTTATTAATGCTGCATTTGCACAAACCGTAAATTTCACCATAGAACAGTGTTTAAATCTCAAGTAAACTGCCAGGTAAGTGCGGCCTGCATAATGTCTGCCGGTACATACAATAAATTGAATGTATTTTTTAACGCGGAATCACATTCATTGGTCAAGTGCATTGTACATATAATTTGGTATTACAGATCGATGAAGTGATAAATGCAGTTTGTCACCCTTAGGTTGTAATAATAGATTGTCTACAGTCAGTGATAAGTTAGAGCATTTAAAATAAAATATGTATGTTTGTAAAGTGTCCTTGAGGTGATTTTTTTACAAAAACGGCGCCATACCATTCATCAAATTATTATTATTATTATTAAAGAAGCTTTTCTGTGAAACACAAATTTCACAAATATTTAGCTGTAATCAGTGGCGACTCGTTACTAAATGAGCTCTAGAACAAATATTGTAAAATAAGACATTATTGATGCTAGTGTTAAAACATTTATTTTTTAAATATTTCAATTTTTTGTATGAAGATTTTCAGAATTAAAAAATCTTCGCCTTACACCACTTTCACACAATGCTCTAACCTCGAAGCAAATCTTAATAAATAAAAAATATACATATTTCAAAACTAATACTATATTAGCACCTATTTATGTCTAGAAATATTTGTTGTTACCAATATTTCGTTCAATTTACAAGTGCCTTTCCAGACAAATATTAAGACCGGCTTAACATTACCTACGCCATTATAAAAAAGTCTAATTAGTTACCATTCCGACCTTACGCGCCGCGTAAAACTTACACCGCCTTATTCCTCATTTTAAAATAAATAAAAGCCTGCAACATGTATTTTTGATTTCAACTGAAAAGTGTGAGGAAGAGATGAGGATGTCATAAGAAGCAATTATTCATGTAATTTCAAATATGATTTAAAAAATTGTTGAATTAATTAGAAGTATTTTGTTTCCACCACTGTTTAATATATAAAAATCAAAATGTTTTGGAAGCAAAGCTTCCCTCATCAGAATACGCACAAGGAAAGCTTCGCTACCGAAACATGTTGATATTTATATATTAAACAATGGTGGAAACAAAACACTTCTTAATAAATCTATTAATATCGACGCCACAAAATAATTATACATCTATGTAAGAAATTAAAAATTGTACGAGTAGTTTACCGAACATCATGATTCTGACTTTTGTACCTAACTTCATTATTTCCATTTATTTAAAGAAGTTTTTCTCTTAGCATAAAAGGTGGTCTGTTATATTGGTTTAAGTGCCTATTGCTCAAATTTCCATATACATACGTAATGCGTCATGTGTTCTAGTTTTTGTTTACTAATGCAGAATTAGCCCATTGCCTATAAAGAAAACTTACATAAGAGGTTTGCATTGCGCGCTTTGCTCACATACTAAGATTATATGCCTAGACGTTTGTCAAGAATGCCTGTTTCTGTGTGTGTGGCCACGGTAATAAAAACTAGCCATAAACATAGTACACTTTAGTGCGTTATTTAAATAAGAGATTTTGGGCGGGTGAACATATTTCTAGCTCGGGCCGGTAAATCATCATTGTTTTTATGTGTTTTAATTTTCGTACATATTTTGCACTTTCAACGGGAAGCATAAATTATTTTGATCATTAATGTTTAAGGTGTCGTCTAATCTAATGTAGATACACACTTATTCATGTTATACCTAATATAACTGAGACTTTTAGAATATTTATGTAACATCTATAAATATACCTACTAATTTAGCAAAATTGAAGTTTAGTTTCTTTTCACGGCTATATCAGCATCGTTAACGTTCTTTAAAAGAAAGAAAAAGAAAGAAAGCTTTTAGGTAAATAGCGCCATTTTGAAAATGGTTTTAACGACAATATAGAACCTTCCTTTATTTAATTAAGGCCATTCAATTGAAATATTTTAATAACTGTAACATATTACCTTTTTATTGAATATGAATTGACTATTTTACAGTTCGACTGTCATAAAACTGAAACTTCCCAGTTGGACAGTCTAAGTATTCTTACAGTAAAAAAAAAGTACTTTATAAAAATAATAATACTAAGTTAATCATTGTAGAAAATAATACTAACATAACCTAAATGAAACATGAAAACGGAAAAAGCGACAGAAAATAAAAAGATTTCAATCGCATCTGGGACTCGAACCCAGGACCTCTGCCTATCCGGGGCGACCGCTTAACCAACTTCGCTAATGAGACCAGTTCGATTTATGTCATCTTCATCAATATCATATCTGAAATTCAAGATTCGTCAATATTATTCTCCTTTTTAAATCCCATATTATTGGCAGCTATCTTTATAATGAAAATGAGGTTTTTAAATCTCAATAAAAATAATGAATAATTAAAAATTGAACACTAAGTTAGGTTAATTTAGTTTTGTGTTTTTATTTTAATAAATTTTTCTTTGTTTGTTTTTTAGTAATTATTTGGGGCTCTCGAGGCAACGTTTCCTAAAATATTATTTTAATATAAACAAGAAGATTCTAACATTTTGTATCACTAATATATAAACCATTCATTATGTGTGTTATGTTTCTGTGTAAATGTTATATAATTTTGTTTAATTTCTTTTTATCATCCCTTTGCAAACTACTTAAATAATGACTAATACTCTGAACTCTGGTTTGATACTGATTTCTACCCCTTATTTTATTTTTTCCTTTTGCTATTTTTGCTTTTCACTCTACCCATACTTTTTTAAAAACCTTAAAATTTATAAACACGATTATGTAATTGTTTATGTAAAAGTCCTATGTGCCTAAATGAATTAATAAATAATTTTAAAAAAATAAACTGGTTAGTACAAATAATAATGTATGCCACCCCACAGTACGACAATAAATTTCATTACTCCACTATTACTCGTATTTTTAAAAGTCAATGTTCCTATACGTTAATTTTTCTTAATCAAAACATATAAAACAATTACAGTAGTTCACCACTATAGAGATGTACATAATATAACATCATACGTACAAATGTACAAATGAAGAAGAATATAAGAGCAAATTAGTTTGAGATTATTTATATACCTAGACCGATTTTTAATAAAGTTGATTAGATGAAGGAAATTTTAAGGTTGGAAAATCAAATATTATAGGCACGTAACCAAGCGTATTTATGTAGGTATGGGGTGATTCATTTACGTGACAGATCATGAAAATAATAAGTCAGACTTTCTTTTGTGGTTATCGTTTCTGAATAGATCATAACATTATGGTCACAGTATTTTTTGAGAGCTAACAACATGATCCAAAAAAAACAAGTCGTTCCTTGTTCCAGGCACTCGAACGATGATTGAGGCTGGGCTCTAAAAAACAAAACCCCTTGACAAAGCAAATCCAGCTATTGCTGATCGTGCCCTCTTTCCATTAGACATTGGATCGTCAGAACTACTTAGCGATGGCAAATCCGAAACACGAATATTATCTAAATGATAATAAGGGATATCCTGCCAAAATAATATCCTATGAGATGGGCGTAATAATGCTTAGTGAACGTCGAAGGCATATGATTATAGTCAGAATTTTCTCGAGTTTATTTGAAAATAGTTATTTGAAATCAATGTTTTTTTCTTAATCGCCAATTTTAAGGGTAAATTTTTATTTTGTGAGATATTTCCAAAAATAATTTGTAAATCAAGACAATTAATTTAAACTGTTGTAGACTTTACTAAATTACATGACTAAATGAGAACAAATGAAAAATTCGATTAATGGGAAAAATCTTTATGTTCAATTTTTAATTATTTATTTATTTTTATAGAGATTTAAAAACCCCATTGTAATATTTAATCATTGAAGAAAATAATATTAACATAATCTAAATGAAATATGAAACCGGTAAAAAAAAACAATAGAAAATAAAAACAATAAAAAGACTTTGTAAACATCATAAAAATAGCTGCAAATAATATGAGATTAAAAATGGAAAATAATATTGACAAATCTTGAATTTGAGATATGATATCGATAAAGATGACATAAATTGAACTGGTCTCATTAGCTAAGTTGGTTAAGCGGTTGCCCCGGATAGGCAGAGGATCTGAGTTCGAGTCCCAGATGCGACTGAAATCTTTTTATTTTCTGTTGTTTTTTTCCGGTTTAATCTATCATTTAGGTTATGTTACTATTTTTTTCAATGATTAAATATTTCTTTGAGTATTTAGAAACGTATTTTAAAGATTCTCAGTTGGTGAAAAACACAGTTACATTGGATGTATCAAAATAACGATTTAAAAAAAAATAGTGTCACTTAAATACAAAAAGCAATAGCGCTTTTCGGTTTTTTTGGTATTAAACGTTATAATCTAGTAATCAAAGCGCCGAGTTCGCAGTTCAAACCTAGGCAGGCGTCGTGAATTCAATCCTTTGCAGGATAAATACTCCGTCAAACAACAACCTACAATTTGAGCTTTTATTGATGGGAGTACAAGAAATGATTCCCTCTTTTAAAAAAATCACTCATAAAACCATGAAAAAAATAAATTATTTCTAATTTAAATAATAACAATTATTCTGAATTTGCAAATCATATTTTAGAAACCAGTCATTCGTTTCATATAAATAATTTTTTTTTAAATGTACATACAAATACAACCGGTTTACAATTAGATAAATTTGAAATTTTATAAATAATCAAATATTTTTTTTTAAATAACTATCTCTTAAATTTATTTTCATATTAATATTAATAATAATAATAATAATAAAAATAATAATTTTAATTTTAATATCTAGTATAAATGTATTATTTAATGTTTTATTATTATTTGGTTATTAGCATTTTTGATCAATTGCTTACCTACTTTAATTAATTTTTGTTTATGCTTATATTTTGTATGTTCTTAAATTATTGTTCTATTTTTTATGATTTGTCTATACTTAAAACTATTTTTTAGTATTCATATATTGCTGAGGATGATCATTGCTATCGAAACATGTAGAGATATTTATTTATTTTTATAAAAGTGGTGTAAACAAAGTACAATTTTAATTATTTAATTAATTTCTATTTAAAGGTGATATTTCTAAAACTGACATGGGTACAGAACAACCTGTTTGATAAAATATAAGTGAAGAAGCTAGTAGAGTTAGAGCTAGAGTTACTACATTAGTGTGGTAGTAATTTTGAAAAATACAGTCAATCATTAGTTCATTCTGGACATAAAACTATTCTAAATAATTAAGAACAATCGAGTGTCAACTTCGCCTGAAATAGCTCCATTAAAAGCAGCTTTTCTTTGAGATACGGAATCAGTTCGTCTCTTCCTTCCCCGATTAAAATAACGGCCAGATTTAGGTTTATGCTGCTTTATAGCCGAGCCATACATTCCCGTGAGATTCTTATTTAGTTACCTATAAAGTGTAACGTTTTATAGCTTCCCTTATACGGGTAGTTTTTCTCTCCCACACCTCACCCTCTTACTGTATAAAAGCTATAAATCGTTAACTTTTATATCGCATTACGTTTGAAACATGTCTACGAATGGATTGAATCAGTTTTTAAAGGAAGCCTTTAGATGTAATTCGGAAAATGCATAAAAAATAATTTTCTTTTAAGAGCACATAAATCAAGTAAAAAAATATATTTTTTAAAATTATTTTTTACGTTTTCTTCAAACGATTGCTATTCACTTTGTGGCGTCATTATTAATAAATGAATTATAAACATACTTAGAATTCACCACTTTATAAATACATATTCATATCTACATGTTTCCAAAGCGATGCTTTCATCATCATCATGAATAATATATGAATACATATATATTCCTGATGATGAAAGCATCGCTTTCGAAAAATGTAGATATCAATATATATTTAAGTGGTGATTACTAAGTATATTTTTAAATTCGTATATTATTTTTTATGCGTTTCCTCTTTTTATATTTACTACAGTAAAGTCCCATTAAACTGATTAAATACATAAATTATCTACCACTGATTAACAAAAATTTCAGGTTTGGGGATGTAGAGCGAATATATAAAATGTATTGAAACTCTAGAAATTAATAATAACTAAATTGAAATCGTTGTATTTAGGGAAAGACGACAGGGTGAATCATAGAAATAAATAAAAAAAATATGTAGATTTTCAAGTACATTGTCCTATTTAAAAAAACTTTATATGTATCAAATAAATAAATAATACATTTTTTGTTATCTTTCAATTACTGTGTTACAAATTGAGATATCGATACGCTCACTGCGATTTTACTTGCTGAGGATTTCGTTCAGGTATATTATGATAATGTAAATATGCATTTCACGACATTATCATTAAAGGAACAATTTATTCAATGTTGTGCTCTAATCATAAAAAATAATTTAAAAGTAAAAATCATATAAGCGATATAAGTTCAGCCAGTTACATTGCATGATTGCCGTTTTTTCTTTCGATTTCATACAAAAGCATAATTTTAAAAAGTCATAGTAGAGTTTAACAAAATGAATACAAACACAGTAAGTAAGAATCGATAAACGATTGTCAATCGAATTAATACAAAAAAATCCTTTTTTTAACTCTATCTATCAGATGAAATAACTGAAAAATGGTTATAAATTAATTGCTTCCCATTTCCTTCAGTATTCATGACGAAAATATATCAAACGCGGTATCTCCTTGTAATTTTTTATTCGCCGTAAAACCTTCAGATGTTCTATAAAGTATGATAATTATTATTACTCTCAGGCGAGCATTTTAATTAAGCTAGGTGTGCCTGCTTACCCCCACTCCCCTTTTGTTTCAGTGAGCCTGTAATAACTCACGGTTCATCCTCAATTCCGCATCCCTGTGTAGTTTTGTACCACCTCACAAAAATCTTCAACACATTACATCCCTCTCCCCTATTCTATTACTAAATCATGTGATTGATTTATTCCCTTTTTCGAGTTGTTGGTTTTTACTAGGTATTGTGTAGGATCGTGTATATTTTACTTTGAACGTAGTTTGTAGGTTTTATGTTACTGCGACCTTACCGTATTGCTGTTTCCCTGATACTAGCGTCTTTGTGTGCCGAAGGGGATATATAAGCGCTTTAATATATAAGGCTTCTCGCTCTAGATTCCTTGCTGATGTAGTCCGTTCATTTTAAAATACTTCTCCATCAATGAACATCAATGTAAAGGTTTGGAATTTAATTCCCCGCTTTCAGTTCCAAGGGAAGTTAAAAGGAAGGAAATGTTTCAGTTCGGTTCTAGTTTTAACGTGTTGTACCAATCAGTGGAAACGTTTGTCTTTCAAGGTAAATTTACAAATAAATCAATTTTTTTTTTTTTTTATTTTGTCGGAAGGTCATTACAAAAAAAAAGTTTTATAACAGCAGCTTATTCACTCGAATAATTTGCATAAAAACATATAACATTTTAAGCGTTTAGTACTATGTTTGACATTTTAGGAGTACTTCGTATTTTTATACTTTTAATGTAAAGTAGGATAAAATTATATAAAATATCCACCTGGGGGCCAAGTCTGTATCTTTTGCGTTATATTTACGCAAATTAAATAGCCCATAAATAATACATTTTGACAGTTTGGTAGTCCATATCACGCCTACAAGTTATGTTTCGCCTTACGTTAAGAGACAAATCCGTAACGCAAACGCAAGAGACGGCGTTGCGTTCATGGAAACTGTCAAAACGTTAATGCCAATTTAATCTACGTTAGCTAACGCAAATTAAATCTGCCATTAACACCTTTTGACAGTGTTGAAAAACGCAGGGTCGTCTCTTGCGTTTGCGTTACGGATTTGTCTCTTAAAGTCAAGGAAAATTTAACTTGTTAGAGCGATACGGACTAACATACTGTCAAAACGTGTTATTAATGCCGATTTAACTTGCGTTAGCTAACATAGAAGATACAGACTTGACCCCTTGTTCTGATTTTTGTTATTAGATATCGGTTTAGATGCATTTTTTCTGACAAGACTACGAAGTCGGTGGCCGTTATATTCCAAATTGTATTATTAGATGGTTAACTGTAAATTTAATTAATAAATATCTAGTAATTAATTTGACTAAGGGTCACGAGAGCGTCGTAATCTCATCAGCAAACATACGAAAATACATGTAATCCGATGTCTAGTTATCATGTTTTGAGAGAACAACACCTCAGAATTTTCTGTATGGATTTATTTAAAAAAACTGAAGAAAATGAGTCACTCTCTCCCGCAAGGAAAATCATGGAGAAATAAAGCGGTTTAGAATCTTGCGGTTTGGAGATTTTACGGAGAAATTAATGAGTAATGCATCTCTAAAAAAATATTAGAAAACCGCGAAATGCATTACTCATTTGTTATTTGCGAGAACCCTGTCTAACTGTGTAAAAATAATATCAACTGACGATTTTTTTTTTCAGAAGTGTGAAAAATATATATTTTTTAATTTTTATTAATTCCAAGCAGGTAGCATCTTTGGGGTTGCCCTAGAGATACTTTGGGGAATAGTGAATACTTATGGTGTATTATAATGCCTATATGGCTAGTAATGATAATAATAATGTAGCATTTATATAGCACTCCATGGTCGAGGGGTAAGGCTCTCGACTACGAATCCGAAGATCGAAGATTCAAATCCCGTCGTGGGCAAGTAAATTTTATTTAATTAATTTGTGTTGTTTCACAGTTAATTGATTTAAAAATAATATATAGTATATTTGCGAACATTCCCGAGTGGAAGATACTCTCAGTATCGCCCTGGTGAAAGACCACCATTCGGAATTGAAACGTTGTTTGAAATGGCTTTTAGCCATGTTTGGTGACCAGATATGAATAGCCAGATATTTCTCCACCTTCTTCTTCCCCTTCTCCTTCCCCGCCCCAATACCTTCAGCCTCACAACATTCCCCAATTGGGAATGCCATAGTCTCAGTGACTCCAGACGGTTGGGAGCAGTTGGGACTATTGTGCGGTATTCATATAGAAAAGCATTGTTTCATGTTATTTCACTTCAAGTGCGCTTTACTATAATAAACTTAAAAATAATAATTAGTTAACTACATTCAGTGGTATTCTTACAGTTCTCCTTTCGGATTCTATTCATAAACATATTCCATGTAGATATTTATTCTACGCATATTAAAAAAATCGTAAAATTCGTACTTATTCTTAACATTATTCCTACAGTGCTCCTTACGTATATATTCATCTCATAAAATTACAAAATATTATACCATGTATAAAATACAACGCTTTTCACAACCCCTGCATGTATCACAGAATAAAAGTTTTTGTAGGAAAAGAAAAATTCAACCTGTATTTTAAAGCTGTCACTATTTTAGGTGAGAGGAAACACAAAAGTCAATAAATTATTCCACATCCGTCCAAATATCGGTCACGACTTTCATGTACTCCGGCTGGGATCCTATGCCGAGGGAACCAATGACGTAAACTGTTCAGAGAATATATCATATAATTAAATTACCAGTGAAAGAGACACAGATTTCCTACAAAAATCACTGATTTAAACATATCAAGCCGTCCGTTCAGGTAAGAATACGACGAGCAAAAGTCATTCCATTGTAATACTATGTCTATGAAGATGCACAATTATTGTCCAATCACTATAAAATAAATCTGAATAACTTAAGCTTGCAATTTGCAATATTCTCAAACGTAGTCCTTAAAAAACTTCCATAAAATACCTTATGCCCGTCTCGCTTGGTCTCGGTCGACGTAATAAAATAAAATCCGTGCATAAGCAAAGAAAGGCTGCCTCGATGGGCTTGATCGGGGAGCAGAGAGGCGAGGATGCCGTAGAACGTATAACGTAGCCCGTAGATAGGTAGTAGGTTTAGAATGTTGATAGTCCCGGTGGAGGCAGTAACTCCTCAACACGGTTTGATTTCGATTCGCATCTACCGGCACCGCACAGTGCAGACACGTCAAGCGCTAACGTGTAATTCCTGTAAACAATAATTTTTATCACGATTGAGGATATTAAAAAAAAAGATTACAAGGTCGACGCAAACGTTATGAACAATTTTCGGAAAGGTAAGCTTTATTTTTTTGGGGATGCAGAGTGAAAGGACAGGGACAACATAATATTAGACGAGAAAATGGATGGATGAAAAGACAGAGCAACAGAAAAGTAGCTATGTATTGGACGATGTATAAATGTGAATGAAGCATGGAGTGTTTGCTAAAATTGGGTTATGCAGGGTTCAACCCTTCATGCTTACCCCTGCGAAGAAATGCCCCGATGGTTAACATTAAGTAGATGGTCGGTTAGTTCTTACCTGACTAACTAAATTGCCCTCTGCCATTTTTTTAATCAATGTGTAAGCTAATATCGTAGTTTACTTTTGCGTTATGTTCCAATAAACGAATAAACCAATCGAAGCGGTAGAATTTTCTATGTAATGCTATTTTGAATCCAATTCCCAGTCCTAGCTTCAAATAAACCCTTGCGAACCAGGACGTTCTCGCCGTAAAGGATATTTTGTTTATACGTCCTGCATTCGTATGATATCCTGGCAGATTTCAAACACGGTATCCTGGGGGTACATAAATAGAAAGAGGTCGCTCGGCGTAGAATCTCATAAAATTCCGGTCGCTAGATAAGCTGGATTGAATTCGTGATTCAGATCGTATAGGAATGTATTTGTTAGAATTCAATGAAAAGGAATACGTTATTAGCTACCGACCTGCTTCTGCTTTCCTGGTAGATTTATTTTAGCCTTTTTTACGTAGCTTGAAACCGTAATTTAAAAAAAATGTGAAAATGTTCTGCTGACTTATTATCTTTTTAGATATTTTAGATTCAAATTATAAATGTAAATGAAATAAATATATCTACTACATAAAGTGATATAGGTGCAGAATTCTAAAAAGGTATGTTCTTATGTAATAAACTCCGAACTATACTACCTTCATAACGGATAACTCTTTTGAATAATGGTAAAACAAATAATTTTGATGAAGTACTCGTATACAACCGAGAACTGCTCCAGGCGAATGAAACTTTTACGTAGGATTCCTGGAAAATTCGTTAGCAAACGAGGTGATCTATTGGTACCTTCCTACTGCTTGTAGACTGTATTCAACTCATACCTCTTCACCAAGCTATGCTTCTGGTTTCTTGGAAAACTTTGTAAGATGTTCTGCTGGGAAATAATAAGTCTCGGAATTTAATGAAAATGAGGTTTCTTTGATACATTTTCCACTGAAACGATAAATATTTTTGTAATGACAGTGAATAAAAAACAAAATATTACGAAATAATGTATATAATAACGAAATAATAACGAGAAAGGGGATATTGGGTGAGGTTTCATTGCAAGATTGACATTCATGTAATGAAATTACAGGTTTAAAACTTTTATGCATTGTCTTATGGACGTGTTGTAAAAAAGTTAAAAAAGGTCTGATAATCTAGAGATTGATACATTTAACTTTGCAGGTGGCCTAAAACGAACGCATTAAATCCGAACACTTTTTAGAAGCGACAACATCGAAGTTCATTATATCGATCCGTAAAGTAGCAAATTCGTTAAAGTAGTAGTTCGAACATAATTGGCGAAGATTGTTATTACTACTAACCCATCTAAGATTCATATTGTCTTTGGAGCGAATAGCAGTCTCAGAAAAGTGCCCGCAAAATCTCTCCGCCCAATTACCTGTGTTCTTATCTCTCTTATCTATGGGCAGGTGTGCTCTCCAATCGCGTCCCTTATCACGACACCTGCCCACCTCGCGGCGTAATTACACCCTCGCTACACCTGCGCGCTCCTCCCATTGGCCAGGTGTCTGCCCAATCAGACGCTCACCTGGCCGGTGTGCCGAAAGAGCTACCTGGGACGACAGGTGGAAGCGGCGGAGAAGCGACGCGATTGGACCGTGACGCGGCGCCACGCCCACGCTGAATCGATCCGTGGTACCGCCGCAGGTGAGGCGTCCTATGATTGGCGGGCTCGGGAGAGGTGCGCACAGGTGAAGCGCGAACAATGCAGCCGCGGGAGTTAAACGTTTCTTCTACATTATTTGTCTCTACTTATAAATGCATTTTCATGGTTTGTAATGTGTATTACTTATTAGTGTGTTATAACATTTCTTGCACTATGCATTCGTGTCAGATGTGCAATATTTAAACGAAGAAAAATAGTATTTTTAGTAATTATTGAATTTTAAATCTGAAACTTGTGATATAAAAATATTTGTACTGATTTATATTGGTGCCACAATAGCGTGCGGTCTACCGCAGTTTCCGTTGTCTACAGTGTAGTAATGAATGGGCTACCGCTCGATTCGATTTGTTATTGAAGTTTTTTTTTGTATTTTAAATGCGAGAATCTGAGTTCTGCGTAGGTATACCTACACCATATAATTCAAATTTTGATTACAAAAAAGTTGAACTTGTTTTTAATTATTATTAATATTATTATTATTATTGTTAATGACTGAATATGCTGTAAACATCTCATCAGACTGCATGGTATAGTGAAGGTGTAATATAGACCGCACACTTAAGCAAAAAATAAAGTAAATATCCTGGTAGACCGCATGATATAATTTAGATTTCCCGTAAAATGCATGCAATACACTGCATATTTATGCGTTACCTTCATGTGAGATAATATCCACTTCTATATCCATCCGTATCCGTAGAGGAACGGCTGCGCGGCCTGTTTCATACAAAGCTTAATTTTGGATATGAACCCAAAATACTCACCTAAACCTAATTATCTCTTTTTTCATCAAAAGTATAGTAAATATCTAGTATGGATTAGAAGTAATTTATTTATTTTTGTTTTAGATTATGAAATATAGGCCATTAAAGGAATTGATTTTTCGCGGTTTTAGAGGCACCTTTAATAAATAATTAGGGAACTAACGTGATTTAAAAAATAAGTTTTACCCCGTCTGCTTTGAAAACGTAATGAAATATATAATATTTTTTTTTTAAATATGTTAAAATAAGCATTATGGTGGACTTTATTTTAAATTAAAAACGACCGATTTACGTTGGAATACAATTTTGCCGTACATAGTTAAAAATGTTGCCCCGAAAAAAGGTTTTATTTTTCTTAAAAATTTTTTTTTTCGTATTTTTATTTACGCAATCATATTTACATAGCAAATACGATAATTTTAAAAACAAATAACCCAGCAAATAATTTTCTAAGTTGCCTCTAAAATAAATAATTTATTTTTCATGGTCTCTTCATAATTTAAAACAAAAATGAATAAAATTTACTAAACTCTTAATTTTTAAAAAATACATCATTCAGTTCGGATTGGTATTTTGGCCTCAAACCCAAAATTAAATTATGTATAAAACAGCAGTGCAGCTTTCCCCTTAACAGGAATGTTTGATTTTTGCACCTTAGAAGCCCGTCGAAAAATATTTTTAGGTTAGTAAACAATTTTGTAAATTAATCTCTGGGTCTATATTATGCATTTCGTCTACATTGAAAGAGATTAACTTGTACGTCCCTAACAGCTGTATTTGTGGAAGATCTCACGTACTATTCAAAAGCGAAAACTTTTACTTATACACGCTAATCAACATAGTGGTTCAACTGTTTAACGATGCTGTGCTGACCAGTGACATTTTTAACGTCACTTACAGACAGTTTATCGGCTACCTTTTGACACAATATAATAATCATATCAGAAAACTCACTCTACTTGTTATATACATTTATTGTGCCATTTTTCTGTACATAATTTTTTTTCTAATATAATAATATCCGTAAAAAAATGATTAATAACCGTCTTATCGAGACCATGAAAAATAAATAAATAAATGGAAGCTATAGTAGCACTTACGTTATGTAGGTATATATTTTATTTTATGACGAATATTAAAATGACTGTTTTCGTAAAGGTAAAAAGGTAAAAATAGTACATATTACCATTTTCATTAAGGAAAAAAAGATTAAAAAAATAGTTATACGACTATATTACAACTTTTCTAAAGGTAAAAAGGTAAAAAATAGTCGTATTACCATTTTCGTAAAGTTAAAAAGGTAAAAATAGTAATATGACAATTTTTCTAAAAGCTAAAAAAGACAACATCAGAAAGTCGTACCGTTGAAATTCAACTCGCTTTGTTTCTTGTTATTCAATATGGTGAATAACTCCTGTTTTTATAATTTGTACATACCTTGACGTAATCAGGTAGGTACCTGACGTCATATTCCTTGTTAGGTAAACAAGTAGGCACTACAGTACCAGCATTCATTAAAAAAATTAACACAGCGGTTCATTGTTTAAAACAAGGCCTTCATTATTCTTGTAAAGAAAAGGCAGCTCCACGTGTAAATCGGTTCTCAAGTGTTTCACCATCTCCAGTGTTCAGTGTTCAGGTTTTTCAATTGCTGACATTATTTTAGTTTTACGACTTTTGGCAACAAACGTCCTCTATTTGAACCCAACATATTTAGAAATAATTATTTACTTGTTACGTCGTTAAAAAAACGAAGCCAATTCGTCAACAGTCGCCATACCTCTCGGTTAAAAAAAATCGAGCATAGGCGTTTTCTAAAGAGAATTATGTTTTTATAATATTAATTGAAATGACTTATCTATGACTGATAAAAAAATCACTGATTTCTGATTTTACGTATTTGAAGTAATTACAATAGGTAGATACCTATTGCATGTATTTAGGATTATTTTTTAATTTTTTTTTATATGAATACCGCACAAGAGTCCCAACTGCTCCCAACCGTCTGGAGCCAGTGAGACTATAGCATCCTTAATTGGGTAATGTTGTGAGGCTGAAGGTATTGGGGAGGGGAGGAGAAAGGTGGGGAAATACTTGGCTATTCATATCTGGTCACCAAATATGGCTAAAAGCCATCTTAAGCAAGGTTTCCATTCTGAATGACGGTCTTTCACCAGGGCGATACTTAGAGCATTATCCACTCTGGAACGAGCGCAAATGTACTATACATTATTTTTTAAATAATTAATTGTGAAACGGCACAAATTAAATAAATAAAATTCACTTGCGCACGCCGGGATTAGAACCCGCAACCTTAGGATTCGTAGTCGAGAGCCTTACCCCTCGACCATGGAGGCCGTCAAAATGATATTTGTCTCTTAACACGATTTCAAGTATTTAATTAAAGTCACAATGATCTTCAGCAATATGCATTATAGATAGATAGGGAAGGGAAGTCCAGCAGCGTGCCATAACTTTAATTCTGATGTAAAATATATATGTGTATATTTTAATGCGGCATCACGTTCATTTGTCAAATCGACCCATTGGAATAACAAGGTTCCATCTGACACGGCGATGTTATGCGATAATGAGTCTTAAAGTTACCTTCCATAGAGCACATTATCGCATGACATTGCTGTGTCTGATGGAACCTTGTTATTCCAAGGGGTCGAAATAGTTTGGTATTACAGATTTATGAACTGGTGAATGTAATTTGTTAGCCATACGTTGTAATAATAATAGTTGACACCAAAACTGCGCTATACAAGTCATCCAAGAACTAGCATTATTTATTTGTTTTTAGTGTCGAAATTTTTCATTGCATTCTCACATTTCATACGGAAAAAAAACTTTAACCGATTTGGTATTTCCTCGTAGCTTTTATGGTTTTGAAGGTACCTACCCACATATATAATACCGATCTTATATTTAAATGTCAGATAATGTAGATAATTGTGTACGTTTGTATTAAGCAAGAAGTATGAGAGAAAACTCGTGATAAATTTAACGGAAGTAAACTCAATTTGTCAAAAGTATCTACCAGTGATTTAAGGAATAAATTATTTCATAAGGAGTTTGAGACATTTTTTTTTGTCTCTATTAGATAATTCGTAAGAATTAATGTCAAATACAAAATCACCTCAGAAAATAACAACCCATTATCACTTTAACTAGGTACCCGTCTTGTAGAGGCAAGTAAGGAGGAACCATCTCTTGCGGTTGATTTTTTTACATGAATAATATTCCCAGAATCCGACAGGAACAGATGAATCCATTCATCTCGCCTTCAATCATTCTCCTCACCAGTGGCGTACCTCTGTCAGCAATCCACACCCATCATGATTCGCTTGCCAAGTGTGTTCCATTGCCGCCATGGGCGTACCTTATGTGCGGGTAACTGGGTCAAGAAATGAATGATCATGTTTTGACGGATTCACATTTTTATTGAAATGTAACTTATTTGAAATGTTTTTCGTGTCAAAGTCACAAATGGGTGGGCCCCGATGAAAAACTAACGGAGCGTTAATGATTTAGAATGAGTTTTTTTTGTATTTGTTGTTTTTCTTCGATATATCTTTATTCTGATAGTCTTCGAGATTATGCTGCCTTTTTTGTGTAGGGTAAAAACTGAGTAGGTATGATTTATATGTACCACCCTTAAATACAGAATTTTGGAGGTGAAGAAGTAAAGCAAAATTTGAAGAGTGACGTAGTTATATAAGGAGATTACTCGGAAATGGTTGGAGAGTGAATACAAAATAAATAAAATAGAAAATAGTACAAGAGTGGAATAACCTTCAAACCGAACCCTTGAATATTCACTTTAGAAATATTAAAATTCCGACAATGTTCTCCCCATAAATGGTTCGAAGCCTTAAAACCTCAGATGATTCTTAATAAATTATTTTAACGAAAATTAACTGTGGACACTCCATTTTATATAGTCAACAACTATCATAAACTTTTTAGTTTTTTTTTTGATTTCTTGGTTTCTTATTTGTCAAGAAGTGACGAAACATTTAAAGTTACTGTCTCTAAATTTACAGGTTCTTTAAACAAATAGAACGGCGTCTTTGTGCCTCACACTTTTCACCGCATGATGGCAGTTTTAAATAATACCTGACCGTTAATGTCAATTGCGTCGTGATTTCTGTAGGGAAAAATTTGTTCATAAAAACCCTACTAAATTGCATGTGTGCATCATCCTCATAATCGGTGCGAGCAGCACTTTGGCATCAATACATAAGTGACTGTTTGTGTTGTGTGAGGAGGGGGGAGTGTGTCGGCTATGGCTTGTTTGTTGGAGTTCCTCCGCATTCGCCTTTGGAAATAAGGAAAACCGTAGAAAACCTTATTCAGGAGGAAACGCCCGATGTTCGACATGAACGATTTCGGACTTCAGTGATCTCGGTCTTGAGATCCTGCATTTTGTGGTGTGGGTGTGTATGGCTGTTTTTGTATAGATAAATACGTGTATGGAAAATTATGAATAAACATACTTATATAAATATGAAGTTAAAATGGAATTAAACATATACTGAAATTATTCATCAACAAAATTTACTTCCATGGAACATAGCCATAAAAACTAAAAACACTACAATCTTTTGTATTAACTCACATTTGAAAAGAACCTGCAAGTAACCTGAATAGTATATTTTTGGGATCAAATTTTGTTCCATTATTGAAATAATATTAGCGAAAATAAATTTTAATAAAAAACGTTTTATGTTCCAACTGGATTTGATCCCGAATCTACCGAGTGACTTGTTATTACACCACGTCACCTCCTGTCCAAACTGAGTTAATTTCTGCAATACAAAGTAATAGCTTAAAAACATATTTTTTCCGGTATGGTTGATATTATTATTTTTATGTTTTCTGTCATGTGTGCCACCGACGCCCATGCAGCCTCCTAAGGTATCACAAATCTTACGCCAGCACGGGAACAAGAATCTTATTGACGCCGACCCCAGAGTCAAGGCTTGTGCTTTATTAGAATAATAAAACCAAAGCACTATTCCGGCGTTGGCTTGTCTTTGACGCACCATTGGCGGTTCAATGATCGTTTGCGGACTTTCAACGTTCAAAAACGTGCGGCTATTTGACACGTGATGAATGACAGCCGTTTGTGGATGATTCATGCCAAAAAATGAACTGAATGGACTGGGTTAAATTCTATGGAATATTATTTTTAATATGATATTGAGAGACGTAAGGTCAAAGCATTTTTAGGTTGAATGCGTGGGAATGTGATGGGTTAATTCGTGGGTTGATTTAAAGGTAAGCAGAAAATAGAAAACTTATGCTTAAGAGTAAGCGTTTGTATGAAATAATTATATAGTTTGTGAGGTAGCGAGACTGATTTAAATTGAGCAATAAGTCTTCAATGGTTTGCTCATCCTTCATGAAAATTGCATAGCTTTTTCTGAAGTACATGCAAGTTTCCACAAATATCAAATTAAAAAAATAACATTTAAACCGTTTTCAACGCTGCGGCAATACTTATCACCGGCGTACCTAAATCTTCCCACATTTCAGAACATCTCCACTTGCTCAAATGTCCCGAAAGAATTCAGTTCAAGCTTAACGGAATGTGTATTCCTCAAAATACCAATTAACGACAGTTAACTAATTAGGTCAGCAGCGTCATCGGCTATTGAAAGGTTGAAGCAATCGAAGCACACCCCTGATTCTAAATTTAGTGAGCGTGCTTTCGTAGTATCAGAACATAAAGTTTATAATGAACTGCTTCAAGATTTAAGGATGATCGAAGAAATGACAGAATTCAAAGCTAAACTTAAAATTCATCTTTTCAGGCAATCATATGCATATATGGAAGAAATGTAGCTACACACAAATTGCTTGGCCAGGGTAGCCGGTTAGTGCTTACCTAAAGTAACTTATGGAATATGTAAAATATTTCTCGCACTGGTTGGTGCGCAAATGCGTTGAGTTACTGCTATACAAAAGGTCAGGAAATTTTCACGTAAATAAGCAAAGTGTAAAAAATGTAAATAACTGTTGATTATTCGTATTTAAACCTAAGTAAAAATTTTAAGTTTATTAGAGGCATTTTATAAAAATTCAGCAGTTCTAAAATTAAACAAGAATAACATAAATATCTCTATTTATAAAAAATGAATATTTGTCTATATGTCTTCAACAAGAATAACATAAATATCTTTTTTTTTTATTTTTTTTTTTTATTGTATAATATTAATTATATACAGTGGGAACTTATACCCGCTAAGCCACTGCAAGTAGCTTGTCAGCAGGAGTTTATTTCAACAATATAATATAATACAACAATAAATTACAATCATCATACAAATGTAGGGCAAAAGTTATTATATTTAGGCGCATGCATCTTGTCCTGTACATAAGTTGAGAAAAAAAAAATTAAAGAGAAAAAATAATGGTAAAAGCATTACAGATTTGTTATTGAGATACTAGAGTCCAATCTTATAACACCGATTTAAATAATATTATAAAAATGTCAATATCATAAAAAATATCAAAATTATAAAAGTACCAATATTATAAAAGTATCAATATTATAAAAATATCAATATTATAAAAACATCAATACTTTTAAAAATATCAACATTATAAAAACATTAATATTACAAAAATATAACTATTACGTAAATATCAGAAATATCAAAGCATCTGTAAGTATTAAATAGATTAAGAAATAAAAATTTAAAAGATATATACATAAAACAGCAGTACAGGTTGGTTACAATGAGGATAGACTTAAATATATAGTAACACCGTAACAGTAAGTACACCAGATATCTAGGAGCTATACAACCTTAAATTTTTATATTTATATATAAAAATGAATATTTGTATAGTAAGGTAATTATGTTTTCTGTATCTTATCTTCTGTTTGTACATAATTAGATAGAGACTAGGAAGTAATATTTGCATACAATTCTTGAGGTGATTTATCTGAAAAACGGTTATACAAATTATCCAATTATTATTTGAGTTGCTGATGCAACTGTATATGAACGAAGAACCATTGGTCGAATTTTAACACACCCAACTGAACCACCAATGTGGTCACTTAAATTTGACCTTGACAATGAGGAAAAAAATGCTTAAAAAACCGTTTCGCGAAACAGTCAAATTTATCAGTTTCCGAGTAGCGCCGCCATGGCGAACGGATGCAATAATGATTTTAATGTCCTATCTGCCCTTCGTAGAATTGCCATTGCCTTCCTTTGTTTCTGGCAGACGATGGACCACATCTCCCTGATGAGCTGGATGCATCGCTGACCGACAAGATCATCAGCAGTCCGAGATGAAATCATTAACCTTATGAGTCGCAAGTCAAGCGTTCCACCTTAACGGTCAGATTTAATTGGCGCGCTGAGTAATGAAAGAGTAGGATGGGCCTTTTTTGTTTTATATTATCCAATGGCAATGGTATCCATTTGCGTTTTATTGGTTTCGTTAGTCTTCATCCATTTCTGTATGGAAGCCCCTCCCCCCATGCTCCGTTTACCTTCCCTTCCGTGGTGGATTTAGACATAACATATCTGAACCACCCTGTCCTAAATTAGCTTTACTGTCTTAGAAAATATAGTTATGTGTTTTTTTTTTTTAATGATGGTTTAATTCTATAGTTCTCCAAGTCCAAAAATACGATTTTTTTTAATTCTTGGTGAAATCTAGTTTCAAACCCCCAAAACTATATTAGTAACAAGGATTTTCACCATTTTAGAATACATTTTTTATTTTATTTTTGATATGAGTACCCCATAAGAGTCCCAACTGCTCCTAATCGTCTGGAACAAGTGATACTATGGCATTTCCAATTGGGGTATGTTGTGGTGATAAAGGTGGCGGGGAAGGGAAACAAAAGTAAAAGGGGAAGGTTGGGAAGTATCTAGCTATTCAGATCCGGTCACCAAACACGGCTAAAGTCATTTGAAGCAAAGGTTTCCATTCTGAAAGGTGGTCTTTCACCAGGGCGGTACTGAAACTATCTACCACTCTGGAACGTGTCGCGAATATACTACATATTATTTTTAATGAATAAATTGTGAAATAACACAAATTATTCAAATAAAATTTATTTGCCTACCGGGATTCGAACCCGTGACCTCCGGATTCGTAGCCGGGGAACGCTGTTAGTACAAACCTAATAACCTATTTTTCATTTATGAGCAAAAATCAGTGAAGCCCTTGAGTTGATTTTCCGAGGAAATATAGAAGGAGGCGCTATAGAAGTAATACAATTATTATTATTATTATTATGCACGTAACCTAATATTAATTTTATATTTTTTCGATTTCTATAATTTATTCAGATTTTTACAGAAAATCTAGTAAAATGTATGAAAAAAAACTATTTCTCCAACGCGCACCGCTAGCGGCGCTAGTGTATCATGTTGCCATCAAATGTAAGGAGCTGCGCGTATTATCATTTTTGATTTAAGTTATTTAAACCAAGGTAAAATAGAAACTAAGACATGTTAGAATATTGATTGAAAATTTGTTTTTGTTAAGGAAGCAGAGCAGAATTTTTGATTTTCATCTTGTATCTTCGATTTAATCATTTTTACGAGAATTTGTCCGCTAGAGTGAAGTGTAGAGAAAAAATGTGATATTTATATGATGTGTTTCTGTGGAGTAAATTCTGTTATTCATTTGCCATAATTAGGTGTTATCAGCCGCGGTAGGAACAAAGAATTTGGGAAAGCGATACGAGCTGAACACTACAACACCAATAAGAGAAAAAAAACTTGGCCGGAAAGAACAAAGCAGAGCTATGATCGTGAATAAATTGCGACTCTTTAATATTTTTATGTAACCTAATTAAGCAGGTATAGTCTCACTGAATATGGGCATTTGGGACTCTTTTAATCATCGCATATTATTTTATATTTTTATTACTGCGAAGACATTCTTCGTGATGTGAAATATGTATCAAATTAATAACAATTAACTGCATTGTTTAAAACCGTTGTATTTAATAGCGCCCTTGAGGTGATTTTTCACAAAAACGGCGCTATATAAATCATCCAATTATTATTATTAAGTAAATATTTATATGTTTCAGAAGCTAAACTCCACATCAGGATGAAAAATATACATACTTAAAGTAATTGTTTTCAATTTAATAAATATGACTTCACAAGTGATTTTACATCTTTTAAAGAAATGAAATATATGTCTATTTTTGATACTGGCATTTAGTAGTGGAATTCTATTGTAAGAAGTTTTTACTACTTTTTTTTTTTTTTATAAGATAGATAAGATAACCGTGATGGGCTGAAACTGGTCAGGTCAAAAAATAAAAAAAGGAGGCTATGTTAAAAAAAATTGTTCTAATAAAGCATTAAATACATATTTATTTAGTTTGATACACCAATGCTTTACCGAATAAACTGACTTATAAAATAATTATTGTGTGTGTTAAAAACAATTTTGACTGCTTTTCCCCATTGGGGATCTAATGGGAATAACACAAAATTATTCAAACATAAATTCTAAAAATTCTTCAGTACTTTACAGACTCTAGCCACATTTCTGAGGAAAACGCGGGTTTGATGAAAAATATGGCATTTAAAATGCGGTTTAAAATGTCAAAACAATATCTACTAACTGCACCTCCGTGGTTAGCTACCCGCATTCCACCTGACCAAGGTAACGTCATGTGACTGGTGACGGCTGAAGGTTTGTGAACCCGGTCAGACTTTCACCACTTGCGGTATTCCGCGGCAAGCGACCGTGACTAATGTGAGATAGTGCTCCTTTGTTCGATCCTTTCATATTCGCCGTTCGTCGAAACCTTATCAATTCCTCTCAATTTCTGTGGTTTAATTATTTTACGCGATTCTGTTTATATTGCTATCGCTAGTGTGGTGTTTCGTATTTGCGACGAATGCCGCTTTTCACTTATCAACTGGAGATTGAAAGACACGTTATTGCGTGGTACACATTGGACATTTCCGCATTACGACGTTTCAATCACACCGACCGTTTGGTTATTCGGTTATAAGATTGCAAAAGGTCGATCCGTCAAGCTGCCTAGATATGGCGGCCGCCTGTTCATTCTAATTCATCTAATACAAATTGTAACTTACGTAAAATTCCACTTTCAGCATAAAACTTTTTACTTTTTTTTTTCTGAAAGGGAGAAGCGCGTGGATTTGTTAATTAAAACTGGAATGCTTTGAACACATTACTTTCCAGATGACCGCTAAATAATTTTTTTATCATATAAAATACTTATCTAGTGTACTAATATTAATCAAATGAAACACTCAAACTTTGTTTAAACCACATTTATTTTACTGTATACACTTGCCCTGACGATGGAACGGTTGTTCCGAAACGAGTAGGAGTGTTTCATTAGATTATAATGGATAACCACAAAGTGATAGCTTCATACAATAGTATACTAATATTAATATGGGGCTTTACAAAACACCCAACGTAAATTTGTAATTAAAGTCCACTTGTTTGTGTTAAATAATGATGATTAGAAATCGGCCGATATAAAAATAAAACAATTGTTAAACTTCTTGACACTCATATACCGTGCATTCAACTGACACCACACTTCAATGACTTCCGAGTTAATAGACTGAATGCTGTAGAAATATGTGATAAAACCATGTATGATCGTGTGAAAAATGTTAAGATTCGTTAAGAAGGCAAGGCGATGTAAGCGTAATGAGCAAAATTAAGAAAGAGATTCTTAGATGGTTCGCGCATCTAGAGCGAATGAATGAAGAAAAGAGTGTATGGAGAATATAAGACGCCAATGTGAATGGAAGAAAAAGCCTGGGACGGTCGAGGAATACATGGCACGATCAAGTGAAACGGCGTTATGGTTAGTTAGTTAGTTAGTTAGTGGGAGGAATAATTTTTTGATTATTCGTAACTGAGGAAAGGTTCTCCTTTTAAAAAACTTTTTTTTTACAGGAATGCCCCACAATAGTCCCAACTGCTCCCATCCGCCTGGACCCAGTGAGACTATGGCATCCCCAATTGGGGAATGTTGTGAGGTTGAAGGCATTGGGGAGGAGAAGGAGAAGCGAAAGAGGAGAAAAGAGTGGGGAAATACCTGGCTATTTAGATCTGGTCACCAAACACGGCTAAAAGCTATTTCAATTAAAGTTTCAATTTTTAATGGTGGTCTTTTACCAGGGTGATACTGAGAGTATCTTTCACTCTGGAACGTGCGCAAATATACTACATATTATTTTTTTTTTAAAAACTGCCATTAAAAATAGGTTCATTCACAGTCCGAGATTAAATATTATCTAAAATCAATGAAAGAGAAACACAATTTAGCTGCAACAGTAAAGATGAAGCTACGTATTCTCTAGGATCCTATATTACTGATTGGTTGTTACTTGTCCGATATGTAAAAGTTATTATTTGCTAATCAGTGTCTCCCGTTGTTGCTTTGCCTGATATGTGATAGCTAGATCTCTTCCCGTGTTCTCTCATTTCTCCCCAAAACCTCCAACCCACCACCCGCTATGTTCCCGGGGGGCTAATGGCTTCACGGACGGGAAACGGAAGTTATGGCTAAACTTTAAAACGAAAAAAAATGTGAACATAGCACAGCACAAATATTTTTTAAATTGGATTTACAGGAAACACAATTTGAAACGAACACATTTCGAAAACACTTAAAAATAGGCGATACGGCAAAGAGTTAACCCACTTACGTGATAAATAAATTTTTGTATAAATAAAACTTTAATTATGATTAAGCGACTAGGTCGATAGGTCAGATGAACTGTACAGAAGTTGAGACAATCTTCTTCTGTACAGTTCAAACTAGTTTGTGTTTGTTTGTTTTTTTTTTTTTAAAGTAGAAATATTAAAAGTGTATTATAAATTTGCGCGATTTTTGTTGTTTTAAAAATTTATTACAAATTGCTTTTCGAAGTTCACTCGAATCCTTTATTACAGAAAGTGGTCCCATTTTTGATGAATATCGAGGAGTAATTGCTACGACTAGGTAACAATACATATTTTGCGCTTGTGGCATACACGGGCGATGAAATAAATGTATGGTTTTGTGTGTTACTTGAAAACGCTGATTCGGAGTTACCTAGTTATAGTAATTACCCCGCTATACAAGATGTACCTATCTCCATTAGTATAATAAAAGTCATCAAAATTAGAAGATAAACCAAAAAAACTCGTTTTCCAAATATTATTAAAAAATAAAACATATAACAAAGTTTAAAGAGTTATTTAAAAAAGCTCAATAAAATGATGTAGTAGCAGAAACCAATAATCTATAGACGAAAGAACTTGTCGTGTGGAGTTTTTCAATAATATGTGCTCAGTGAAATAGTACCTACGTATCCAACAATCTATTTGTATTACTTTGTAAACAATAAGTCAATATGCGGATAAGAAAACCAATAACTTACAGGTCAGATAAACCGCAAAGAAAAGTCTTGTTTTTAATTCCACTTCGCCAGATGTTTTGGCGCTAACGATTGATACTTCAACATATCCAATTTTTCTAATATCTCTCGAAGGTTCGATAGTAAAAACATATTTCCCCCATTTTTCACCCCGGCTATTTGCTATCGGCCACGACTTGGCCAATAAAGGGCCCCGTCCACTGCCAACCACCTTGGTCTATTCCTTTCAATTTTTCATAGATAATTTTCTTGTGTTTTTCTTAGACCACCCCGCGCGCGAAAATCATGACCCCAGTGAACTTCTGATAAATCGTTTATTATAGATTCATTCTTCTTCATTTTTTGTAATTATTAAATAATTAACATATTTCCTTCACATTGTTATATTTATGAATATGACTGGAGGTGGGGTTGTGGGAAGGAGATGGAGAGGACTAAGGTTGGGAAAGGGCGGTTACGGGAGACAATTCCTTGGTTTAGACTTACCCTGGCGGTGGTGTCTTGGCAGGGAGCTCGGCTCTGGACATTCGACTAGCTCAGTTTCGGCAGGCCAAGAATCTCCTCTGCAGGGTCGTAGGCCGACAGGCAGTCTTATAATTGGGGTCGGGGGACTCTATTACTACGCTAAATGATGCTATTATATGCTTTCAGACTCAGGGTTTATTTCAGTAGAAGGTACATACATGGTAAGTTATGCTACAATAATCAACAGCTAACCTAACCTCAAATGGAAGTTACGGGTGATTATTCTCTCTGATATTCTCTGAACGGGCATGTTTAACAGGGGTGGTCTAGAAGAATTACAACACAAAGGGGAATATAAATTAGGCTTACGATTACTTGGTGGCGGCAGACGGATGGAGGGAAGTATCCGGAACAGACATCGTTGTCACATAATTTAAAAGTAGTAAAGGCGAGACATCATGTTTTGGTGCTCGGTAGAAAGGATAAGGTCGATTAACACGCTGGGTATTGATTCGTCATGCTTGTGCTGACGTCGCAATTTGCAGCCGCAGCCAAAAATGGCCATGTGGCGAGCTCTACGAGCCGTAGTACACGATTCGGAAGCCGGGTGAGAAGTGCGGGAGCGTGGGCGTGCAAGCTACCATCGTGGCAAACGTGGCGCTGGCGTCGTTTTTACCGTTATTATTCACGAGTAGCTAGAATCCTCGTAGGATCCTTCTGCCGTTACATAACAATATATGGCGAGAATCGATTGTGTCGTTGGAATACATTTTTATGATTGATGCTCCGTTTATTACATATTTTATGACATCAAGAGAGCTTTGTACAAATAATATATATTTGTTACCTGCACTTAATTTTACATAATTAGCACATATTATGCGCGGGCATATTGCTTAGCAAATTTCTCCTAGCCAACTCGTAGTCTGTTTTATTTACTATTGTAATTATTTTTTCATTATTATTTTTTGCACTTTTTTGCATGTTACAGTTGTCTTTTAATTTCTTCATTGCACTTACAAATAGTTAAAGGAAAGTTTCCATTAAACGTGTGCCAATTAAAGTGTATTTTTAATTAAATAATTTTTGCGAAAATTGCATGATTTTTGAAATATTTCACAGTTGTGTTAGTTAATTTTAAACTGTTGAAAATAGGGGTAATGTGTTAAAATGTGGTAAAAACCATATTGACAACCTTGAACCTTTCAGTCTAAATTCACCATGGAGTCTTGCTTCTCGGAAATTCTACAATGATAACGATAACGATAACACACTCACACGGGTGCGTGTTCCACGAATCCACTGGGCGCGGCGGCGGAAACCCGCTGACCGCGTACATCTGGCACCGGCCCGTCTTGTTTTATTGCGAAACTTTCCCACTCTTGTTACAATATTTTATACGGTAAACTTGCTGCCAGCGTCCGAGGGAGGCCTAATTTATATTGTATCGGTGTATCTTTGACAAAAAAACTTTTCCCTACAGATAAGGCGTGGAATCATGGCGGGCGGAAGCCGCCTAGACGGGGATTTCCCGACGTCCTCGTTCCTGTCCGGTTTCCTTACCGAATTTTCTCTTTCTTTCCTCGTTCTTTCTCCGTTCTTTTCCCAGTTTCGCCCACTCCCCGTGATGCCTCGGCTAATTGATGGCAGTCGAGTCAGGGATCTATTGTGATGCGGTCCGACGATTGCCTAGGAATGTGAAATAGGCCCGATAACTTATTTTGCGAGGAAGTAGGTAGTGCGGGAATCGACTGGGTGTAGCAGTGTATGAACGAATTTTGTTTATGTTTTAGATTTACTCATTTTGGCTGAAACTTGAGAAAGTTGGAAATACGTTAACAATATTGACTTATATGTACTAAGACCCTATGCATGAAATTGGCAAAGGATGGACGAGTGTAGCCTGCACGTAGTAGAAACGAGTTTTATGAAATTAATAAAAATTTTGGCTTAATTACGAATGATGGAATATGTTTAACGATAATAATAAGATATAGTTATGAAAGATCACTCCAAGGATGCTTAACAAGGCTAGAAGATAACTGAAAAACTACTGCTAATATTACAATAAGTTGTCTTTCTTAGTATTCCTAGGAAAAAAATCGTAAAAATCCAAGTTTACAAATTTATAAAATACTAATTGTTGCCCTACACATAGACGACTGTTCCATATAGCTTAAAAAAATTCCACATATTCCTGAATTGAACAATGAGACGAATTTTAAAGTTTAATAATTGTAATAACAAGGCTCCATGTGATACGGCGGGATAATAAGCCTTAAAGTCACTTTCCCTAGAGCACAATATCCTATGATATTTCTGTGTCAGTTGAAACTTTCTTATTCCTAGGGGTCGAAATATAAATCAATATGGACAATACTTGATTAATTAGATATGACGAGAGTTAAACAAAGATTTCTCTAAAACGTTGTAATTTTTATTTACAACGTTTTTAACAATTTTCTGCCAGATTTTCGCAATAAGCAAACAAATTGTGGATTGACATTTTTTTTCTCATTTAATTCAATTTACTACCACCTTTCTTTAGAGACAAACTACATTACAATAAAGATTTTCTCACATATTGTGCATGACAGAAAGAAGATATTTGAATAAAAAAACAAATCCCAAACACAAATTGTTTACCGCATTCAAATGTATAGCCTAGTTCCCAGTAAATAAATATTAAAAATAAGCAATACTAAAATGAAATGCAAAAATTTATATGTTTATATTAGACCGCATGAAGTGAAACAATTTTTTTTGTGGTAATTCCACACAGGAGATCCTGAAGGAAATAATTTCCCTCAAGGCCTATATCATCTTTGGGGATGCTGTGTGGAGGGTCTTTTAGAGGATAGGAAGGAGTGAACTTGGGTCTTGAATAGACCCATGTAGGAAACACAGAGGCCGGCAGATCATTCCACAGCCGAGCCGTTGAACACAGGAACGATTGGTAAAAGCGACCCATTGTCATGTAACAAATGTCGACTATGTGCAAATGTTGGGCACGCGTTTGGCGTGTTTCCAGACTATGCTTAAACCGGTTAACTGTTATTTTTTTTAATCTACTTTAAGTCTATACAAATATAACGAATTTTTAAATCAGTTAAAAATGTTACAGAACGCTACTGCTTCATTAACTCCTTAGTACATAATTGGTATCTGCAAGGGTACCCATTAGCTAAATTTCGAAATGGTAGCTTTTACCTGACCCGTTTACATTTTCAGTAAGATCGACTAAATGAAAACACGTGACCTATATTCAGGAATAAAATGTTTTACCTCCGATTATCGATCGATTTAGGATTTAAAACAACCAATCGACAAGTTTTGATGCTGTCATTCATATTAGCAACCTAATGCATAAAAGATAGAAGCTTTCAAATTAAAATAAACAATCAATTCGTTCATGTTTATCGAATACAGTAAACATTTTTCTTAATTTTATTTTAATGATTCTACTGGCTTATTTCCGTCATAATATTTATGAATGGATTGATTGGATAATTGGATAGGTAGCCTAAACAACTAATCCATAAAATGGCATTTGTTTATATTTTTCTTCATAATATTATGATAATACCTCACACCTATGCGTAAAAATAAATCCTATCGGTTTTCCCATCCACCTTTTTTGACCTTTTTTTTCCCCTTTCCAACAAATTATAAGAAAGTATGAATGGGAAAACTAGACATCATCGGTAAATAGAAGCAATATTTCCATAAAGTGTTTCATTGATATACTAAGTGACCAGCTCGTACATAGCTAGACACATTCGAGCTTGGAGAAACGGAATTCATACAGCTCTTCAGAATATCACGAGTTATGGCTAAAGATCCCATTCATCAATTAACGAATTTTTTTATGTCAAATAGTACATACGGACTACCAATGTATATTAAAGTGAAAGCATTTAATATAATTATGATATCTTTGTAAACATTCATTCGACATTGTCAATTTATTCGTATGTACGTTTGAAATTTAGGAATACCGATTCATAGACAATATGCGCCAGTGTTGCTATAGTGGGGCGATTTCTGATTTATTTCATTGTCAATGTCGGATTGACTATAGACACGCGTAACTAAGGCAGCCGTGCTTGGGAAATCGATATAAAATCGTCTTATTAAGCCTATTGATCCGATATTGTTAAGTTATCGATTTGACCGTGCTACAGCTCGTCATCCTGTACATCTTATCCGAAATGCAGTCCGCTGTTTAGTTTGGAAGCTACCTCTGGTCTGCAGTCCCTAAATGTAAGAAAGGTACTCTTGACACTTTTCAAATATTTACAAGCCATTTGATAGATACTCTCTTTACAGTTGGATTGAATTTTTTACTTCGTAGAAATGTTGCATTTGTTCTTCCGATGGGTGCTCCAAAGAACCAGGATCATCGGATCAGATTCTGTGGATGTCTGAAAGCCATCCACAGAATCTGATCCGCTGACACGCCAAACGTTTGGCTACTAAAAAAACTGATGTAATATAGTACAAAAAATAATGTAACTGATATAAAACGGTTTTTTTTACTACTCGTTTTTGTACTCAATAACTAGGCTATGGATGATTTTGTCGACATTCGTATTTCCTCCTTCCTACAATAAAACAGTCTCTTAAACACTAAGGAACAATACTCTCTCTCCTTAAATTACCCCTCGGCACATTATCCCCAGACATTGCCTGTGGTCACTTAATGTTACAATAAGAACCTATATCAATTCACCTGAGATGAACTAAAACTGCGCTGTATAAATAAACTGTTTTTTATGAGGTTTCCTTCAGATATATTATCCCATTATTTGCATTAAACTTGGTACGCAACACCCTGAAGGACATATTTTTCTGATTTTTTGAAGCATTTCCCACCAAACTAATCTGTATTCCGTACCTTGTGTTAACTGTTTACCTAGCAGTGCTGTAGAATCTGTAGATATCTCGCTGTCCCACGCACCGGGTGATGGATTGAACCGAAAGCTTCCCAGTGATCGAATCTCCAACCGGTGGCGGTGTTTGCGAATGGGAGGCGAGACCATTTATCATTCATGCTGCTCGGATACCTAGTACCTATGTACCTACCCGAGCGATTTGCGTGAAGAGGCCGCTTCCAAACGTGGTGGTGAGCGATGAAAGTTTTACATAAAGGCATCTTACATACGTTATTTTAAAGTGAATTTAAAAAAAATGGTTTAACGAAGCAGAGATGTGATACCAATCCGACACATTTAATATGTAATTACTACAAGAACTACCTCTTTAGTGTGCCTGAGATGTATATCTCTTAAAATGCATTGCTGAGCTTGGGATGTTTCATGTTTCATCATTTCAACCCCTTGGAATAACAATCTTCCATCTGACACAACAACGTCATACGAAAAAGCGCTTCAAGGAGAGCAACTTTGAGACTCATTATGGCATAACATTGTCGTGTCAGATGGAACCTTGTTATCCCAAGGGGTCGATTTGATGATCATCAAATCATCTATCTGTACCATTTCATAATACCATAAGTGTATATTATGCGTCTTAGCTGAGATTATTTGATCAAAGCTGAAATAGGCCCAGAATCGGTGTTTAACCCCTCCAGAACTGAAGTAAAACTGGCAGTGATAAACATATTTGATAAATTATTTTTTTTTTTGGTTTAATTATTTTAGAAGTAATTGCTAATTTCATTTGAAAGAAAATCTGGTCTCTAAGGAAGCGTTTAAATTAAAATGGCACCTTATACACTGTATTATATAGATAATAACATTTTATCAATGCAAAAAATTTACATAAAAACTTAACAAAAACACACCTTCAAAACATACATTAAAAAAATCGATAGGAAAAATTCGGTCGCGATTCAACACAAAAATCACCCTTCAAAATATTAAAATGGTTTCCACTTGAACGAGCAGCTAAAATCCAACGAAAAAAAAATCACGCAAAGTCAGTAATATCAGCAATTGGAAAACGAGAACGAACCATTTTTAATTCGCTCTGGGTAGGGAGGAAACAAGTTTTGAAATATATTTATCTTCAAATACGTTACGAAAGGGTTAACGGAAACCGTTCATGTGTCAAAAAATCATAATGACACAATTCTTGGGTCATCGAATGTGATGGAGAAAAAAAACGACAAGAATGTTTTATTTTTGAGATAGTTTACACACGTAAATCGGATGCGGTGGCTCTCGACAGACTCCGGACTCGTTAAAAGAGCTAGTTAAGACCAGCATGTATTCGCGCATACACATCAAAGAACGTGGCCATTAAGTATTATTAATATAAATGTTTGCGTAAAGAAGTACCAGCAACCTCAATAGTATCCTGCAGCGTGTAAGATTGAGTTGCAAACTAAACACCGATAAAAATAAAGCAAGTTCATTAGCGAACCAATATAATGCCGCCTTTTCATCTGATAATTTCAACGGATGTCGGTACGGAAAACTGATACGTACAGATATGATTTTTAATGCTTTCACATCAAACTTTGACAGTGATGGGTCTGAAAGAACACTGCCGTGAGTTATTTTGGAATTTGATACGTGAAAATCTAGATCGCGGTACAATTAAACTTTTGACGGTGTAACCCTCTTTTTTACCGGATTTTTTCTAGATAGTGGAGACAAATACATGCATTTTTGTTGCTTCTGTGACATCACAAAAAAATAAACAAAATCTTGTAGAATATCATGTTTATATTCCAGCCACCAATGACTTATATAAAAAAAAAAACTCAAAAATTATTAAAAATATGTGAAATCAATAGCCACTCAAAAATAATACTTTATTCTAAGGAGAGATGCCTAAGAAAACTCTATATTTAAAAAAAAAACGAGCACAAAAAAATATTTTATAATATTTCGATTTTTGATCCTGAAAATTCGGGGTCGAAATCAATTATAATGATTTATTAAAACAAATATGAAACTTTTTTCTTGGCCTGACCGGTTTCAGCCTATCACCGCAGACTGGTACAATTTTTCCTTAGAAATTTTATCAATCAATATTGCTATTCCCTGATTTAACATGCTGCAGGGTTTAAGACATTTGTATCTATTAATATTATATACCTATCTGGTTAATAAAATTTATATAAAATCATAGTTTACCACCCCTGATATACCAAAATTTGTATTTACCGTGGTTTGAGGAAAAATTTTAAAATATGGCTATGAGAATTTGAAATCGATCAGGTTAAAACATAAACGATGTAAGTTTAAAAATTGTTTTAATAAATCATGAATAAAATTATTAACTTTTTTTTTTCCCAATTCAAAAAATAAAGTTTCTTTTCATATAATTTTGAGTGTTAGGTATTTTTTGTGTATATTTCGCTTTAGTAATGACTTTGTAGTGAAAGGGTTAATAAAACACGGTCTGTTCATCTTTGAGCCACCTTCCTTTGTCGAAAAGTAGAGCAAATCAATTTTTGTTGTTCTTGGCAGGTCTTATAAATGTTCAGACGTATTATGTTACTTACAAAAAATAATAAAATCTATTAATACCTCTGGATATCTTCTACCATAAAACAGAATCTAGAATATTTATTTAAATAATACTAAATTATATTGAAATTCCTTCTCTTCATTTTGAATTCACAAAAGATTAAAACAAAACAGAAGGTAAACAGTAAAATATTTTTCTACATAGTTATCTTATTATTTCACTATAAAAACCATTGTCAAGTAAGTCCATTAATCATTTGATTGTACGTGGCTAAAGGCCGACTAACACCGGCAACAAACGCTACAATCGGAAGCTGGGTGTAACATGTAACACGTGCATTGCTTACAATCTGTCATGGAGACGAATAGATCATCCATCTACATTATGATGGACCATAAACACGCTTCATCATCTATGATCCGTCACGTGTCATTAACCACTGACCAAAAACAATATTGTAGATTTTTTTCTCGAACGCTCTCGTACATGATTGATTGTGGGATTCGACTCTATTCCTGCCTCTGGTCTCCTGGTAAATTTATTAGAATTCTGACGAAAAATCAAGAGTTTTTGAAAATATTTTTTTAAAATCCATCTGACTTCACCCTCAAATGGACATTACGGAATGGTAGATATTTTCAGTATCGCCCTGGTGAGACTACACCGTTCACTCATAATCTCGCTGGTTCCGGGAAGCTATAGCTCTTGTGCGGTAATCATATTACAACCATTATTACACCAAGAAACGCAATACCAACATACCTACACAGAAACGTTGATGTCGTCGAGTTGTTGTAATAATAATAATAATAATGGTATGATTTGTATAGCGCCGGTTTTGTGAAAAATCACCTCAAGGGCGCTGTACAAATATTACTTCCTATTCTTTATCTAATTATGTACAAACAGATACATTAAAAAAACATACTTACCTGGCAGGTCGCTTCAGATGACCACAGTTTTATTAGAAAATTTAAGTATAGAGATTTATATTATATTTATCCTCGTTTTCTATTGATGTTAAATTTATTAGAAGATTAGTGGCACAAGAAGAGTTGGTATTTATTGAAACATTTATAATTTTAGGACCGGAAAATATTTATAAAACGACCTTAAAAAGCGTAAGAAGCTGTTAATAGATATTAACCTTTTTTTTATTTATTTTCACACTTTTAGTTATTTACAGTGTTGCGGGCTGTGGACGAATTTGCGAACCGATGCGTGAATTTTTAAACTTTTTCTATTTAATGACTTTAGCACTAACCGGCTAGCCTAGATGAACAATTTATGGGTGCATTTCTTCAATTTATGGATACGATTGTCTGAAAAGATGAGTTTTAAGTTTTGTCCTGAATTCTGTAGTCTCTGATAATTCTTAAGTCGTGCGGCAGTTTATTCCAGGCTCCAGATACTCCGAAAGCACTTATGATATTATTTTTTTGTTTGTTTTATGTGTTGTTATAAGAATCTACATAATGACCTACTACATATTGTAATCCGTCGAAAATAATCCGCAATGTCGCATGAAACGAACGCGTCAAACAGGCTATTATCATCCATGCAAAAATAATAATAATAATAATTGGATGATTTTTATAGCGCCGTTTTTGTGAAAAATCACTTCAAGGGCGCTGACTCAATAGTAGACATTTATAAGATGATATGGATAAGTAAATTTGTAATAATAAGGTAATAACCCAATAACCAAATGTTCGCATTACTTTGCACACATATAAGATTTTGTACAAAAAAGTGTGTTTCTTATTTACCCAGAAAAATATTAATCATCCGAAAGATCAAAAATTACCTTAAAAGAAATGAATAAGGAATAGAACAAAATATTGTTTCGGTTGAATCTAAATATGTACTCTTATGTACAAAAATTCAAACGAATAGGATAATGCAACCTAATTAGAGTCCGTACCTGATAATTGACCATTTTCCGAAATTTCTTTGGGCATCATCTCAATATGTTCTTAAAAAGCTTATTTTTTTTAGATAAGAAATTTTTTTTTTTTAAATCCGTCTGATTTTGAGTTTCACGGAATATTAAAATCAGGATTTTCCAGCAGTTCCGAATTTGCAATCTCTACTACCTGCCCAAATATTAGAACACACCTTCTCATTAGGTATTCCCTATCCTAAAACGGAAGGGGAAGTAAGTCGGCACCCGCTGTTAAAATCGATCTCAGTCCGACCGACTACTATCCTAGCGTTCTACCCACCGGGCAATCGACCAATTCTTATTCCCTTTGAAGCTTGTTATGTAAATAAATTAGTGTTTCATTGGTAACTACAAATCACAGGAAGTGCGCAGAACATTATTATTTGCTTTGATACATCTGTCAAAATACTATCTTTGCTTTTTGACGAACAACAATAATGATTTCACACAATATGAACCCTGCACAAAGTAAAATTACGATACTTAGCTATTCGTGTTTCGTTTTTTTTGTTTGCCTCCTGTCAAACGGATTTCCGCTTAGATTTAGAATATGTTGGTAATGTTATCTCAGCTCATGATTTCAAATTAATGACATTTTGAAAATAAAAGTTGATGACATCATTCGAATTTGTTAAAAGAATCTGTCACTCTAATGGTAATCTTACCCCAAGGAATTTAAATAAGAGCGTAAGGGAAGTTTTCTTTGTTAATGGTTCTTACAAAATATTGTTTATCATGTCATAGGTATGTACTACCCTCGCGAGTTTAGATAATTATGTTTTGTATGACATACAATGTGTACTCAGTAAGCCATTTATTTTTCATAATTTTGGGACTGTCTTTCGTACAGTAGTATGCTCTATCTAGTCCAATATCTAGATTTGTCGCCTTCCGATGTTAAAATATTAATCATTTTCTTTATTCTAAAAACTAGCAACTAATATACACGTAGGTATATTATATTGTGGAATTTCCTCTCTATTCCGGAAGACAGTTCATGGTAGACATGATTTTATTTATTTGATTTAGACTTAAGTGAGATCACTTCCATTTTCTAGGAACAAATCAATTTCTCTTCTCGTTAAAAGCCTCCATACATTAACACGTATAAACTGGTAAAAACCCCTCTTAAATACCTTTAATAGCATTCCTTTATATTAAAACTCATTTCGTATTCATTTCTATAAACTTAATTTCGCAAAACGTCAAGAACCTTGGCTCTAAGCCCAGTATAGTGGGTTCAAATATCGGCGAGGGGAACAAAAATTATGCTAATGCTGTGTTCCCACCTCATCTATTCTATGGTCCATTTCATAGAACGAAAGTTGAAGTTGATTCAATGTTGGGCCTTCTATTTATACTGTATAGAAATACTGTCTTCTTACTGGTCTATTTCATAAAATCTATGAAATAGATCATAGAAAAATTAAATTTTTATTTAACCGTTAGAGTGCGGTGCAGCGCTATGATGCTGCAAGAGTTAGAGACGAAGCGCTTAGGCGCTGCGTTCTTCATTATGAGTTTGTTGATCCTTACAAGAGCACGTGTTCCATCTGAGAGCGGTGTATTGCAGTTGGCGTATATCTTTTAAACTATATATATTGTTTGTCCTGTTATAATAAATAAAAACGATATATTTTACCATGTCCGATCTTAGTTCTATTGCGGACGATGCATCAAATGACTGCGACATTACGGATGATGAGCCCTTCGATCTGATAAATGGAGACAGTGATGACGGAAGTACAATTATTGGTCGTAGCAATAATAGAATACTAATAGAAAGTAAATTTTCCTCATATGGGCCCGATATAAGACGGGACTACATGACCTTTGCACGAGAAAACATAATTGTGAAGCAACATAATTTTCTATTTTTTTTACTCTATACATATATTTAGTAGTATTAGTTTTTTATTAGATACATGGGATACAATTCTTTTATACGTTTAATATCAAAAAGAATCATTATGTTTGGTTGATATTTGTCCAAGTTATTGCATTTTTCGTTAATATCGTATTTATTTACTAATAACACAAATTATCGATAGCTGTTTACGCACCTACTTTCTAAATCAGTACAGCACTAAGACGTTTAATATCTCATTCCAGAGTTGGGTTTACACTTCATATTGCCTCGGTGATAGAAGATCATTCATAAACGAAACGATGTTTAAAATATCTAAGTTAATATTAACCAGTAATTAGATCGGATTTGCCAGGTATATCATTACGTCACATTAGTTTTATCACATCTATTTTCCTTTCAACTACCCATTCCTTGCATTGTTTTTTTGGCGCAGATACGATGGGTCTCACTGACTCCGATCCGTTGGGACCTTAATGTAGCATCATATAAAAATTATACGTCTCACGGTCTTATCCCATAAAAAGATTTTTATATCTTAGACTCCTCATGTAGTCACATGTAGTTATAATTAATTACGAATCGATGCCTACCACCGTGTGTACAAAACGTCGGCAGATTGTTTTGTTGCGTCAAGTAAAAATGTACGTCGTCATCCGATTGCGTTCATCATTCTCCCATTTCCTCGGGAGTCCTCCACCTCCGACCCTTGCAAACATTCACCCCTTCGAGGGCCTTCGAGCGGCGGCAGAGTTTTCCTCTCAGCAGTGGCAGTCGGCAGTTAATACACCTTTACATCTCCAGGACGGGAATCTAAAAAGCTAATAAGGCATTCTCCGAGCGTCGCGGCGCCCATAACGACGGCGATTTGTCGACGTCCGCCGCGACGGACGCTGGAGGCTGCTGAAGGGTGACCATCCTTTTCGGACTTCTCCAAAATTCAACAATGATTAATTAAACATTTGGGTATATGATTTACTAAATCAATACCAATAAAAGTTAAACATTTTGAATTTAACCCTGGAAAACTAATATATATATTTTGATAGAAAGCAGTCACTTTGTGGTTAGACATATTTAATGAAAATAAAACAATAACTTTGTTTATAACCACGAGATTTTATTTAATTTTATCACGACCGACCAGTTTCGCTTAACATAAGCATCTTCAGGGTACAAAAATTAAACTGGTCAAAAATACATAGTGGGTGTTTATATATACAAAATAGAATAAGACAGAACATAACATAGAACAAAGAAAAAATGAGATAGCATGAAATAGAGATCTGACATAATAACCGAGCGAAAGAGATATATCAAGGAATACCTAAACAGGTGATTATGGGATAGGAAATTTTACGAGATTATAGGGAATATACCTAATATTGGACTATTGGACACATTTAGTTGATTATTAAGAATTTTATTTTTGGTTTTAACTGCTTTCTTTATTTCTAGTGATTCTAAATTATTTAATCTGTTTCCATGGCCATTTTTATGAAGAATATTAGCACCGGTGCTTTGAATGAAGGTATGATCTTTATCAATAAGGTGATTGATTGATTTTTCAGAATTCGCCATTAGCTATATTATTAAAGATAAAAATTATTGATATTTGGTAAATTCACATATTTAGGTAGGTACCTTGCGTTATCTACAAACTGGAATAAAAAGGATGTCGTACCTATATTTAATTTATTTTATGTTATTAACTCTTATGTTTTTCATTTTCTTTCTTTTGTTTTCATTTCGTTTTGTTTTTATTTATGTTTATATTTTCATATTTCCATTTTAACTTTTTTTTATGTACCACAATCTCATGTAATATGGCAGATTAGGTTTGCACTATCCACCCAGTCCTGCTGAATTAAAAACTTAAGTAAATAATAAAAATATATAGAAAATGACGGCACATACTTCCGTAATGGGATCATTCTTTATAAACCCTCAGTTGGCACGGAGAAAAAGCGCGATCGGTCCATTCGTTAGAGAGATTTTAGTCGAAACGACTGATATTAATATTATAGGGTTAAAAAAACGTGACTTTGGATGCTGCTGAGAATTGAAGGGTTATGGTCAGAATCGAGCTCAGAAGCTTACCGGGCGAACGCTCTACCAATTGCGTTACAGTTCAGTAGTTCACCCTCGATATTTGGCACTTTCTAAGTGTGCAATTTAGTTATTTTAGAAGAAACATTTCTTACAAACATTGCCTCTCACAGAAAATAAATCAAAACATTTTTAGTGATTTTAAAAACATATGTAATGGATAAAAATTACAGAACGGAAACTGGGTTCGGTAGCTCAATTGTCAGAGCGTCCGCCCAGACGTAGCATGCTAATGATTTTTTTATGCAAATCTAATTTCCTTTGGTATTTTTGCCATCATTTTTCAAAGAAATATATTCTAATATCGAATATGAATGGTGGTCATCCCAATACGTAGGTAGAAAAAAATAATGTTTTTTGCCTACTCTTCCTTTAGCAGTCCGGTTTGACAAATGCTTCAGGGACTTTCAGGATCGTACAGGACCAATCGGGACAACAAATGGAATAAAACCACTTTTACCCGCTATTTTCAAGGATCATACCTTTTCTCCTTCTACTTGTAACTGTTACAATAAGAAAAATTCACAACGAACAAACCAAAGGTGACCTAGTTTGATATGTTGATACTCACCGGCTTATATGGTATATGTATTATGTTATTAACTCTAATAGTGTCAACAGTGAAACATGTCTCTATCTTGGCACATACTCCTTGCTTCATCCACATTCATACATCGTCACAAACACACTCTTCTATTATAAATAATAAATAGTTAGTAGTAATTATAATGTACAACACATGCAAATAGTGTGAAAGATGTACTTACATAATTAGACAAAAAATAGTCAGTTCACAAGAGTAGTAAAAACATTCTAATACAGAAACTCATGAAACAGCCAATTGCACACGCGAATATAAAAACATATCTATTCAAAAAAAAAAAAATTTATGTGATACCATACAAGAGTCCCAGCTGCTCCCAACCGCCTGGAGTCAGTAAGACTATGGCATCCCCAAATGAGGTATGTTGTGAGGCTGAAGGTATTGAGTAGGAGACGGAGATGGAAAGGAGGAAGGTGGGGAAGTACCTGGCTATTTAGATCTGGTTATCAAATATAGCTAAAGCCATTTCAAGCAACGTATCGATTCTGAATGGTGGTCTTTCACCAGGGCGATACTGACAGTATCTTCCACTCTGGAACGTGCCGCAAATATACCACATATTATTTTTAATGAATAACTTATGAAATAACACAGTTTAATCACATAAAATTTACTAGCGCACGCCGGGATTCGAACCCACGACCTCCAGATTCGTAACCACTAAACCACGGATACCGTCAACGCAAAAACGCGCCCATTTGGTAAATGTCACAAATTTAAATAATATGGAGAAATGTTCAGAATTCAACAGAGAACAGTTCCTTGTATTTAGTTAAATTTGTGATTTTTGTCAAATTGTTGCCTTTTTGCTTGTGACGGAAGTATTATAAATAAAAGTTTAGATTAAAAAACATTAATGAAACGATGTCTTGTTTTATATACCACTTTTTTATTATTACTACTTTTCTTTTATTATAAAAAAATAAGCAAGATACGGATAATATGGTCCTGTTAGGCCAATCAATATATGGTCCTGTTAGGCCAATCAATATATGGTCCTGTTAGGCCAATCAACATGATTATCAACAGGTGCTATATATTATTATTTAAATATGTTTTAAATAATGAGATTTGTAAAGAATGCGTAACGTAATAAATTAGATAAAGAAAGGGACGCTTAGACGGTTTGGGCATGTAGAGCGAATGAACGATGTAAGAAGAATGAGTGTAAGAAGAATCTATGACGCGAATGTGAATGGAAGAAGAATCCGGAAACGCCCGAGGAAGATATGGCATGATCAATTGAATCAAATACTTGAGTCGGGCCATGTCAGAAGTCGAATAAAGAAGAGAATGTATGAGACGATGTATGAATGTGAATGAAGCAAGAAGTGTATGCGAAGATCGAGTTGTTTGGTGGTCCGTCCTCTCTGCCTACCCCTGCGGAGAAACGGCGTGATGGTTAGATGGTTAGAGTTAAATATCTTAGGTATGTTATATTCCGACGTTCTCTTATTAGTCCATCGCTGTTTGTGAATCTAGGATTATAAATATGTTCTCATTTTACTAATTTTTCTTTTAGTTTATTATTTATAATTTTATTAAAATTCTATTTGTCATCCGTTAACGCACGGCTGCCTAGCCATTTTCAGTACCCTTATTTTTTACCTATAATCCTCGTCAAAATATTGCATTCCCGAAGTTCGTCGCAAGCAAATGTCTTTTCCACAGGCAGCAATGCGGTTCGTTCTACAGAAAAATGCATACAATTTGCTTAACAGATTTCTCTTCAGTAGGGGAACAATTTTCTAGGACATTTCTCCTGTCTGTTAGGGAACGCGCGGACGAATGAAGCGGGGCAGGAGGATGGCGGGGTAAGCGAGCGCACTCTGATGCAAATTGACCGTCTTTATTACTAAGATGAAAAAAAAATCTGTTTCACTGCAGTGACTCACGCAGATTGCATGCATTATTGTACGTCGTTTTACCTAGTAAAGTAATAAAGTAAACACATACAAACTTATGTTCGAAAAAATTCCAGAAATATGAGCATTGGATGTCTTCAGAACATGTCATCTGTGGGTATCCTATATGGAGAATAATGAAATATTAAGTATGGCTCTTAAGGCCCAGCACTCAAAAATGACGGTAAGCATCAATTCGTAGTTTACTAACTCAAGCAATACTACAAATATTTTTTGTGTACATTCTACAAGGGTAGTTAGGAAAATATATAATCTTTCAAAAACAAAATTTCTCAAACTGTAATCATTTAATATCTATGAAACACATGCTAAAATCTCTGAAAGCAGGGCAGTTTGAAAACCAATAAAGCCAATTTTAAACTTTTTCTTAAAATTCTGCTTAGTATTTAATCACCAATCAGATTTTTTTTAATGATTTAACCTTTTTTTTAAACTAAATAATAATAATTTAAAAAATAAAACAATAACTTTGATCTATTTTTTAAATTGTAATGTCACATCACCAAGTTACTGCTTCATATAAATAATAATAGTTTTTTTTTAATTTAAGAGACTACAGTTGGATGGTTTTTTTCTTTTGAAACCTTATACATTTTCCTAACTATCCGTATAGTATTAACATATAAATAATTCATTCTATTTCTTGTGTTAACAGACTGAAAAGTGTGTATTTTTGGGTGCTGACCTTTAAAAATGCTTTTTATGTGATTCAGACAATCCGGACATTCATTTGCTTTGTCTCCTGTTCAAACACCGATGAATATATCGATAAAAAAAATAATTTCTCGAAGAATCTTCTTTTGAATTACTAGTAAAACAAGTACGGCCTTCTAATAATATCAACCCACCTGTCACCAACGTTTTATGTTTTTGTTTTTAGTTTAATCAAACCAGTTGGTGGTAGTCGGTAATCGCTAACATTAACACATTCTTCAAAATAATGAGTGGGTTATTTTATTTAATTCTCAAACAGCAGTATATTTATCTGAAGTATTTATCATCCTTAAAATCCATGGTTGTGAATACTTGTCCATTGTCCGTTGCTGTAAAGTTGTGTGTGCCCTAAGGAAATAATGAAAACTATCTCCAATAAATTTATACAATTTTTTAAATTAATTTTAATACTTTATCGGTAATTAATTTGCTTTCACTATTTCTTGGGGAATACGCTGCTTTAAAGCCTTTATATGAACCACACACTCATCAAGCATCTGCGATCTAAATTAAAATTTTGAAAGTTTTTTTACATTGAAATTTCGAAGATCTTTGATTATCGTACCTGTTCAAATTCAGACATATCGTTTTAACTGTCTTTCTTATCCCAACATTTGCATGTTTTGCAAACTTTGAGGCGGAAGTATAGGGACTAAGAACACCGAACGAAGGAAGACAACAAAAGTAGTCCCTCGGGAGTGGAAGGAATAGAAGAAGTGAGATCTCCGTGGGGTTTCGAACAAATGACCCGGTTTATATTTCGCTTCTTGACAAATCGTTTGCGGCAAGTCACGACTTTGCATCAAGATTGTGTACGACCCTCTTACTATTACTATTTCCACTCTTTCTTACTTCCACTTGCTCCTTTTACTTCTTGGCTCCTGGTATTTTTTATTCCTCCTCTTTTAAGGTTGATTCCACCTTCCCTCTAGATAAATATGTTGATCTGAGAGCAATGGCCCGAGTGATGTTTGATGCGTGGTTCAATTGGTTGTGAGATCCCTTCAGGGAAGACAGTTCCTGAAAAAAATATAAGAATAAATAAACAAAAACCTAACATTAAGCAAATGTTAAGTCTGATAGAACAAGTAGGTAAACATATTTTACGTTCTGAAAAATTCTGATTTGGGGTAAGAATTCGAATATAAACAAGTATATTTTTTAATTGATAAACTTAAGTTCTTAAAAACTTAAGACAAGATTTTTGTGCATAGCGCAAAGGGTAAAAATTATTTTTATAAACAATAATTATTAAAAATAAAAGAAAAAAATAGAGCATCTGACCGGACATCAGAAGGGTGCAGGTTCGAGTCCTGTCGGCGACATTTATCTTTGCTTGGAAAGGTTTTTTTCAATTTGGATGAGTGTTTCAGGCTAATAATTATTGTTTACAAAAATAAGTATATTTTTTTTTTATTAATAATTTTTTTACTACACAATATGTGGCATCAGTCGCCTAAGGACGGTTTGTTTTACAAAGCTAGATAGTAACTTAATAAGACTAATTATTTGTTTAATATATTAATTGCAGAAATCTTTAAAAGAATATTTTGTTTTTTATTTACTTTTTTATGTTTTAACATATTTAATAACAACTAAAATTATTTATCTATTTAGTTGTCATCAATAACTCTCAATAAAAAAAAAACATGAAACAGGAGTATCTCGGAAAAAAAAAACAATGTCGCACTTGAGCTAACAAGACCTTGTTGAGTTACATAATTTCTAACAATCTAATATTTCCCTTCTCATACTAATATAAATAATTTATTTATTAAATTTCAAATACAAATTTATTTATTTAATACTTGATAAAAATATTTTTATTTTTCAATATTTTTCACATTTTCATTTAATTACCCGATTTTCATCAATTATTGTAAATTTTTATGTGTGAATTTGTCTATTCTTAATTATTTTCTATTTTATCATCTGTCCTATACTTGTCATTATTTTTAGTATAACTGTTTATCCTGATGAGAAAAGCTTTGCTTTCTACACATGTTGATAATTATTAATTAAAAAAGTGGTTTATACAGAGTTATTCATATTAATTTCTTTATATTCATATTATTTAGTTTTAAAAACGGTCCATTTTAAATGTATCTTTGTTATCGTCGATAAAATTTTTTCTTTTATTTTGTGCAAATAATTTATATATAATGGAAACTTCACTGGTTAATGGAAAATTTTGTAAAATATTTACAACATTTGTTTTTTGGGTCGGTGACCTATTTTTGTCAACCGTCAAACATCAATAAAATTTAGTAAAATTATGAATTGATCCACAATACATCTTTTCAAAAAAAATCTATGACGTAACATTTCATTCAAATGTATACGAATGAAATATTTGTTGAATTAAATTTATATTTCATCCACCGACAAACGGATAGATATTAATCTAGATTTTAAAAATTCTATTTAGTTCCCTTCAAATGGACTATGAACAACTTCGTTAGATTGATACTGATGATAATCTATTTCAATATAAATTCGTAGCTACAAGCTTAACGACAAATATGTGTATTTAATATCAGTCACGAAGAGTGTGACAAATATATATATATATATAACGATCAATTTGATTATGGAAAGATTAATTATTTGTTGAATATTCAACTTTAGCGGAAACCAAACCAGATTTGTCATTAAATAAGAAAACTTATTATACCGATTCCCAATTTCCATCAACAATTTCCAGATTGATTGAATTTTGAACATCGTATTTATTTTAATTAATTAAAAGAAATCTTGTAATTTGTATGGATTTAAAGAGACCCTATAAATAATAGATCATTTAAAGATATTCTTTCTTGCGTAGTGGTGTACTGTATCGTATGATTTTTTGGGGTAAGGGGGGACTGCTAGCGGTAGTTCCAAACTATTTCTAATCAATTATAATCACTATCGTTGCGTACAAATACATTCAAATGTGTGCTCTCTAAAATGATCTGCCTCTACTGGTTTTGAATTAGTTGTTCCAAGACAAGTTTCGTCAATTGTTTAGGTGACTTCATTCACCGGAGGATTGAAAACGACTCTTTGACAGTGATAGTATTAAATGGGAAGGGCTAAGAATACATGTATTTTTACACCTATTAAGATATAAAATTTGCACTTCATTTTAGAGTGGTAGAAAATCTTACAGGTGAAAGACCATCCTTATAAAAATATTCTTAATAACATTTTAAAAATAAGTATTTACCTCACCAAAACAGAAGACTGAGATCACCTAAGAACTGTTTTACCTTTTCCTTTTATTGCTTCTCCTATCCACATTTTCCTTCCGCCTCAAAATATTTGCTGTTAGGGGTGCCACAATCCTGTTGTTTCAATGTTGGACACTGGAATTATTATTGAGCACACTCACTACACGTAACAACAAAAGACATGTTGAAAGTACAGAGAGTCAAACCGTTGGGTCGTGGCATAGGCTTCCTGGAGAACAGTGAACTATTTTTGTTGTGTATGCGCAATGCGAAACTTCCTTCAAATGATATCTAATTAATCTCCAATGTTTTCACAGGCACTTGATTTTGTTGGTAATTGTGTGTTGGAGATAATGCTGTATAAAACTGTGTCCGGTAGTACGATGGAGCTCGCTTATTTGATGCTTTAAAAAAAAGAGAAAGACGTTTTCTCCGTGGTAGTAATATATGTATTATTGCCGGCAGATGTTGTCCGATGGGTTAGAACTAGAGGTGAGTAAAATAAAATGAAACCGATTTTTCGTAATCGTTTAAGCTCCGAAACGATTATAGCAGTTTAGCGGATTTTAGGATAACGTTTTTTTTTAAACTTGTAACTACACTGGCAAATCGTTAGAGATTTTCGCGCGAGGCGTTAAAATAGCTTCCCGCAACATTTAACTAACCTGCTTTACCTGTCGTAAACCATTTTGTGAGATGATGTCTCATTAAACGCGTTCGCTTCCGTGCGAAACTTCGTCGCTAACAGTTGTTATGAAAAGCTTTCGATAAAATTATACGCCCGTCCGCGATACGCCGTAATCCATTGCAAAGAAACGCTTTCTGGTTAAACGCTTCCTTTCGAACTCTTTTTTTTATTGAATAATTTAAATACTTAAGTGAAAACCTATTATTAGTTATTTTTTTTAACATATTTACCATAAGTAATAATTACTATAAACTGTTGGTTTTCCAAATAAAATAAAACTCCTTCGCCAACCTTACCGAGCCGCTTTCGCCGCAACCGTTTTTTGTTTGTTGTTAAAATATTTTTAATTTTATAAATTCTATTTTATTGCGAAATTTATCGAGTAACCGTTTATTTTGAGAAACCGAAACGATTCGGTTATATTGAAAAATAAACTTAAACGCCCACCTCTAGTTAGATCTAAAAATACTAATAAAAAAGGTGTACTTAACTAGGTTGATTGATTTGAATTTTACCCCTGTAACTGAAAAAATCCTAAAAACGAGTGATACGAAAGAAAAGCACGGAATTTCTTTCGCAGGATTTATCACTACACCTAAATTTCATAAAAGATCTCAATAAGCGGAAGAGCTATTTGTCACCAGGCGTTTCTTCACCCCCGTTCTTTTCAACGTCAACTTGACAAAATGCTTTTGTATGACCCATTTATACGTTTGCAAAAAATGGTTATGAGCTCATTAAAAATTGCTCTCGATTTATAACTCCACCGTAAAGAATTTTGCTCTTTGGAAAGAATCTAGTAGTCCGATTGAGCCGGGAATTTATTACCTGATCAAAGATATTTCTCTTGTCACAATGATTTTTTTTTCTCAGAAAATCGCCAACTTATGAGCGTGATTTATGCGCGGCCACGATGTGAATTTTTTATATAGTTCAGTTCTCGGGTTTTTTAAAAGTATTTGTTAAAAAACTTATGATAATTAATTATGTTTTGAATATTAATTATTAGTTGTAATGTCCCACAAATATCTAGAAAATTCTCGCGTCTATAATAATACCCTCTCTAGAAACGAAACGAATTAGAGTTTGCTTCGGGAAGCTGCTGGTGCGCTTACCGTCCAACTAAAAAGAATATTAATATGTTGTTAATTGACATATAATATAGGTATGTACTGCTAGGTGTAGTTACTGTAATATGGATTTTGGATATGGGTAAATGAAAAAAAATATATATTCACCAATAACATACCAATATTTTTTGAATTTATTTTTAATAAATGTCGTTTTCAGAGTTATAATATTTTTCAAAATTTTAATTTTTAAAAGTTGGCTATTGTTTTACAGGGTACGTGTGACGTAGCATCTACCTTGGTTTTGTCGATTTACAGTAAGGCCATTACCACACGAGTTAGTATAAAATTAACAAATTCCATAAAAAAATAATTAGCAACAATTAAAAAAAAACAACGCTTTTGAAATAATTTGTATACCTCACTGGTGACTGTGCAAAATTAATGGACATTGTCGACCGACCGTGTGGGAACTGTTTAAGTTCTGTCAAAGCCCACCGTCCAATCACAGGGCGTTATCAAGTCTCGTATTGTTTTAATCATTTTTAAAGGAGGATTTAAAAATTCTACATACAATTAATTATATATAATAACATTTATATATTCAGAATCAGCGTTTCTTTGTCTAAATGAATATATTTTTTTATAGTTATAATATTATGACTTTAAATTATCTCGAAGGGTTATATTTCGCTGAACACAAACCTAGACTAGATGAAACAAATATATTTATGTGATATTAATTAATAATTTCTTTTACAATCAATAATAATATATAGGCGATTTGGTCGTTATTATCTAGTTTTTTTTTTAAGTTTCTTGGTAAGTATATATTGATTAGTTCAATTTTAAGTAATTATTATAAACTAATCCGTCACGCTGTTTCAACAACTCGGTCTTGGCAGACACTCTTTGCTTCATTTACATTCATACATCGTCTTATAGATACTCTTGACATGGCCCGACTCAAGTATTTATTTCACTTGATCGTGCCATGCTATCGTCGGTGTCATTAACTTTTAAGAAAATAATGTATACATTTTCAGGTTATGAATAACCTGACAATATTAGAACTCCTACTTTCATCATTATTAGCGGAAAATGTTTCTTGTGCAATGTTGAAGGTCTCAGCTGGCAGAGGATTAAACCCGTGATAGCTGGGTGAGAATCTGACGCCTTGGACAACTCTGGTACTAACCGGTTAAAGTACTCCTAAGTATGTTTTTGTATTATAATATTACAAAAAAAATTAGTTACATTCTATTAAAGGTCAACTCACTGACTTTTTTTTCCTTTTTCCCAGAAGTTTTCTAAATATTCCGGTGTTGCCACCCGAAAAATCGTCCACAGAAAGGTTTAAATGAATAGTAGAGAGGCAGTAGGTACCTAACTAGTAGCAGTACTGCTGGTAGCTACCCACCCGCGGTACCTACTCACCGTTCCCGTTCCGGTAACATTCTAACCGCTCCCGCGTATTAAATTCCCAACTAATTGGCGGACCACGTGACGTCCGGATACTTCCCGCCGTTTTTTGCGTCACACACCGGTCAAATAAAACTTTTACCGCCAAACATTTTCCTTCTCCCCTTCGCCCGTGAGCCCTGCATAAGGCCACGCTCTTTAAACTCGTGGAAAATCGCAAAAGTTGCTACCTAGCTTCAAAATTTGTGGAATGGGCCTTAGAGCCGCACGTCCGCTGATGTTCATTACAATATGTCGTCGAAAGGTTTTTTTTTAATTAAGGGCGATTTACAGGAACAAAGGGGTGACATTTCCCCTTACCGCAATTCACGGTCTTGGTTTTGATTATTTTAAAGGAGAAATGAAAAATGGTTACCTTTTTCGGGTGTAAATAATTCACCCTTCGGTGGTTTCCAAAAGCTTAACATTGTTCTATTTGAGATTAAATTTGTTAAATGGTATGAATTGGGGTATCACATTAATAGCTAGGTACATAGAATATCTCACTCTATTTCATGGTTTTTACAAGAGATTTAAATGAATTCACGATAAATTGTTTCGTGAATATTACAACATTGTGCCTCAGTTTTTCGTGCAATTACTCACATTATGTTTTACTAACGAATATGTAAAGATCTCATATTTATCTGCGCAGTATTATGTCTTCTGTATACAAATTGTATCTTTTTCAACTTCGTCAATCTTCTGCTCGGATGTATGCAGGTACTCTATTTTCACCACAGTTCAATAATTTATGGAGATGCCCTAACACGCAAAAATAAAAAAAAAGAGCTAGGCGTGCTGCCAATTGAAGTAAAACAGCAAACCAAGTAAAAAGGTTTGGCTTATTTAAAAAACCGAATATTTTGTTAGAGCATTATTAATATTATTTTTTTAAAACAAATATTCCCTGGTTACAAATAACATGACATTGTTCGAAAATGCCCAATTACCATCACTGTAAGCGGAAGATGTTGCTTGTGTTGTAATGGAGGACTTAGCCAGCCGAGGAATTGAATTCACAACGCCTGGGTGAGACCCAAACGCGATGCCAACTTTTTGGTTTATTTTGACCCTTTTTATAAATGTTTCGTAATTTACTTACCGCAATTAAAATCACGCGAAACAAACGTGGACGATAGTGAACCAAAACTGGTGCCAAAGTGGGTATCACGTGACCTTTGCCTCCAGCCCTCAAAGTCATACTTAGGGCAAGTCTATCAATTCTGACGGTAGTGATTTTCACTTATGATAACTTTCTATTTACTATTTCTTACTAAAGAACACTTGCTTATCCAAATTTTTCTGTGTATATAATTTTCTATTGATTATTATTAAGTGTTTCGTCGCTAGTTGCAATGGCTCAAAATTTTTCTGTTGTTATTATAAGGGTATGTACCTACCGGCTTTCATTAGTTTTGCCTATGAGTAAGCAAATAATATTATATTTAATTTAAAACTTATCTCAAAATTTCCCACTTCCTCTTAATCCGTCCATCCTTTGATGTTTTGTCTTTTTATCTTTTTAAAATATATTTTTTAATACATTTTTGGGAAGACTATTAAAAAGGCTTTTATGTCCACTCACCTATATACTCGTATACACTCAATCTATGTATTTTTTTTTATTTGAAATTTTAACTTGACGAAGCTTGGGATAAGCGAAATCGGTATGTGACAATTTAAAAATAAATAAACAAGGTGTTTATTTTATTAATAAATACGTTTTATCTATTTATATATTCATAACGAACGCCCTGATGGGCTTTATTATGTTTCTACACGAGTGCACGATGCAGTATTCGTTTTGAGATGAATAAATACAATTTCTTTGTGTTATCGATTTTATCATACAATAGAGAATACATATTAAAAGTGGCTTCCATAAAAATTCAAATAGATGCCCCTGTGCCTTTGACTTACCTTTTGGTTCTAGCCCTGAGAGAGCCAATAACAATATAGCAAATACAGCGCTCTGCCTTTATTACACTGCCTGCAGTGGCGGCTCGTGACTTTTGAGTGAGCTAGAGCGCTAGATTGAAAAATACGAGGTTATTGATGTTGCTGAAGCTGAAAATGATTTTTAATTTTTTTCAAAATTTTTTGTATGGAGATTTAGATGGTAAGTAGCGCACTGCCCTACCTACCTTAAGTCACGAAATGCCACTGGCTGCCTGCATTATATATTTTCATTCCATCGAAATGAAATGATAGTGAAATAATTTTGTTTTATTAAGATGTTTAAATCCCGAATGGCCAGACTTTTGGATCACGAAACACATTTCTTGTATTCTATGACTTTTATTGTCTTCTATAATTTCTTCAAATAATTGGTATACACTTTGTGGCGTCATTATTAATAAATGAATTAAAAAAATATACTTTGTATTCACCACTTTATTAATATACACGATATATATATATGTATTTTTTTAAATTTAATGTAAATCTAATTTAATAATGTTATTATTAAGTCCAAATAGAAAAGGATTGGGAGTAAATAAAATCATATAAATAAGTTGTCACAGTGTTAATTAACCACATTTTGAAAATGGCCTTAAACACCGAAACAATTGTGACAATAATAAAAACTAAAAATACTTGCATAACTTAATAATAACATTTTTAAATTTGATTTACATTAAATTTTAAAAAAAAATAAATGCAGTTAACTATGAATTAAACACAAAAACAATAAGTAATTAATAGATATCTATATGTTTCGAAAGCGATGCTTTCTTCGTCAGTAATATATAGAATACTATATTTTCATTTATTTTATAATCTTCTTTGTGAAGTGTTCTTATTAGTGATTTTTCACAAAAAAATCGGTTATTTAAAACATTTTTCTTATTTTACATTGGCTTATTCAGAAATTTATTGTAATTTTAGAAAATAACGTTATTTATACTAAAATTATGTATTTTATTTTAGAAAGGTAGATAAATATATTTTTTTAATTTAACGGCGATAGGAAACGTATAAATAGCTTCTATCTCACTTCCTTTGGCAATCGCATTAGATGTCGTTCCTTTTCAAATTCATTAATCATAACCTTGACACACACAACTATCTGAAATGACACGTTAATAGCCCACGTTGGTTGTATTTCTGTATCTATTGACAGGTTGATAGTTGATGGGCACCTACGCGCTAAATGTGGGCGGATATTTTTAATCTTATTATCGCATATTCAGCGCGTTCTGTACAAAAATTGTGCGATTTTTGATTGCACGGGATTAGATGCCAAGAATCGTTGAACAGTGTTGAGCAGTGGATACTATCATTCGAAACGTTTCCATATCCGAATAGCCAGGTACTTTATTTCCCTACTCCCTTCAGCCTCACAACATATCTCATTTGGGAATTTCATAGTCCCCCTATGCAGTATTTATCTCTATATATAAAAATGAATATTTCTCTGTCTGTTTGAGAAAATTACTAGATCGGTATCGCTGAAAATGGCACTGTTTATTCTTATGAGTTCATGGGAAGGTTTACAGAGTAGTTTAAATGAAATCAAATATGTAAAAATGCTGCTATCACATTTTAAAATTAATACGAAAAACTTTAAACCCGCCATGTTGTTTTGAAGTTAGCCCATAGATACCACTCTGGTTAACCACAGATTAAACATTCAAAAGGAGAAGGTTTGTTTGTGTAGAATATTTTCAAAATGGAAAACACAAGTAGATACCTACTTAAGAACTTTATTATTTAGATAAGTTTTGAAAAAATAAATGTTCGGAATGAAATAAAAGTTTCTTTATTTAGAGACAGTAATAGTCGTCACAATGCATTTCTTTCGCTGTAAAATCAATTATGGCACCCAAACGATAAGCAAAAATTTATAACTTCATAACTTTATTCTAAAAAAAAAATCGCGAGCGAGGCCGGGTACACATCAGCTAGTATAAAAAAAATAAATACAAATACTGCAATGCGATTTAACAAAATTCTTATGCGTTTTTTTATAGTTTTCTTTGATATTTGAGTTACAAAGAGGCTGCCAAATCAAAAAATAATATTTATGCATATCTCTGATCCTTAAAAAATTAAAGCTACAAGAATTTTTTGGAAATTCTCGCAATGAATACAAATAATAATTATTGTGTGAAAAAAGTTCGTCTGTTTTTAAAAACGAAGCAGATGGAATGAAAAACAAATAAAAATATCAATTGTTAAAAATTTATTGTTCTGAGAAATCAGGAAAAAAACTCTGGCACCAAAGAGCTTACCTCTAGTAGGTCGTTGACCAGATAAATACATTCTGACATTTTATAGCAGACAAAAAATGAGGGCACGGCGATCGTTTAAAACATTCTAATCATAATGCCAAGATGGCTCTTAGGAAGATAGAATTAAAAAAAGCACAGTGGTCCAAGTGAATGTTTTTTACTTTCACCAAACAGTATCTAGAAATTATTTGTACTTTCCGTATGGAGATGATCCTACATCACATTTTAAGACGATTCGATCTTTAAACCCTTTTTTAGTATTTAACGCTTTGCAAGGTAGAGGAGGTTTTTTTTTATTTCTGTCATTTAATTATCGAGATAACCATAATATTAGATAAGTAAAAAGCAAAATAAAATTCACAGAACAAAAATATAAATAAAACGGTAAAAAAAGAGTTATGATGTTTTGAATTGTTTCTTTAAAACGAAATGTCATTTTTTTAAAATGTGAAGAACAATATTTTGAAGACATAGTTAGTAGCTTGATATTTCTATTGTAATGAAAAAAAATGTAGTTAATGTCTACATTTGTTTGCCAACCTAGATTTACGTTCTTATTTATTTTATTCTCGTTTTTCACGGAGATGTTACTTCGGTTCACCTAAGTAAGTCACAACGAATAAATTCAGTATCTCTTTTGATGCCAGCGAAATTCGTGAAAAAATCATTATTTAAACATTAACACACAAGACATAAGTCATATTATTTTGATCTGATTAATCTCGCGATCCAAACCTCCACACGTCCACAGCACGAGCAGCATTTCCCGCGGACTTGACAAAATATTTATTGTTTTTATTTGGAAACCGGTCACTTATCATGCTGTCCCGGTTCATGGGCCGAAGTGAGTTACAAATCACGGCGATCTTTAGCACTCTTGCTCTCTCGCTGTCTTTCCCCTCGTCCCAAACGCTCATATTTATAGAGTGTCATATGGAAACATGAATAATCGATCCCGGGCGATCGCTCGACTAACGAAACTGACTGCTTTATTTATTTTGAAGTTAGATCATTAGTGGAAGCTTTTTAAAGCAAACAACCGTTTGAAAGCTATCATCTTCATTAGTGAGTGAATAATTATTAAAAATTAACAAACACGTAACGTGGTAAACACTTTTTTTAGCAAACTATTTTCGGACGCAACCGGAAATCACGTATTTCTTAATTTCAGAGCAGATATTGTGCAATACAAAACACCTGATTCCACAGTAAGAAATAGTAAATTTGAGATTGAGCAAGTTTTGGACACAACATGCTATTTTCAGAGAAGGTAAAAGATTAAGTGCAATAATAATATGGTGGTTTATAATTACATAAGTTCTAGAGATGGGATTGAAATATATAGTCTAATTAATAGCTGCTTGTTGATGGCTATAGCTGGTTGGAATGAGCAGGTTTCCTTACATTATGAAACATCGAGAAATGCACACATAAAATGGCTGCAGAATGGACGACCTACTGATGGTCCTATCATGGAAGCTCGAAAACAATGTAGATCGCTCTTTAAGAAAGAATATAAGAAGTGTCAAAGGAAATTCGAACAGAATAAAATGGATAAAATAGCAAACAGCTTTCAATGCAAGAACTTTTCGTCTTTCTGGAACAAAACCAATACTGTATTGAAAGCAAAACATACCGCACCGAGCCATATTGATGGAAAATCTGAAAATAAAGATATAGCTGAAGTTTTCAGGAATACTTTTTGCTCCACACCAGTTCAACCGCAAATAATGGATAAACAGATTGATGCGCCAACAAATCAACCGGAACAACAGCCGTTCATAGTCATCTTACCTGAGATAATCCAACGAGCAATACGCAACATGGCAGGAGGTAAATCTGCAGGTCACGATGGACTTGTCATAGAACACGTAAAACATGCGGGGGGGTACGTAACAACTCTGCTGGCCTCTCTCTTCACCGCTATGATCGGACTCGGACACATTCCGACAGAAATGTCTAAAACCATAATAATACCTATCCCCAAAAGCCATCAATTAAACCTGACATCATCCGTTAATTACAGGCCCATATCTCTTGCCACAATAACTGCAAGAATCTTTGAAAAAGTCATCTTTCACTTAACCGAAGACAAGCTCAATACAGAGGACTCCCAAATGGGCTTCAAAGCTGGATGCTCAACTGATACAGCCATATATAGTATGAAACAAACAATTGAATATTATAAAGCCAGAAAACAACGGTATACGCATGCTTCCTAGACTTGAGCAAAGCTTTTGACAGGGTTAGTCATAATAAGTTGTGGGAAAAACTGACCGAACGACAAGTACCACCGCAAATTGTTAATATATTAAGTACATGGTACAACCAACAGGAAAACTTCATCAGATGGAATGACAGCCTATCAGAAGCAGCTCAATTAAAGTGCGGCGTTAGACAAGGAGGCTCAATGTCCCCAGTGCTGTTCAATGTATACATGGATGAACTTAGCAAAACTCTGAAGGAAACAAGAATCGAATGCCACGTTGCTGGGGTATGTATGAACAATATCAGCTATGCAGATGACATTGTCATACTTGCCCCATCGGTAAGAGCTATGAGAAAACTTCTAGACATATGCGAATCGTACGTTATTAGTCACGGGCTAATGTATAATGCAAAAAAATCATCACTGCTGATTTTCAAAGCAAATACGGTCCTGCTGTCATTCCGCCCATACGTCTCGGCGGAGCCAATCTTGAAATCTGCAGCGAAATCAAATACTTGGGGCATGTCATCACTGATGACCTAAATGATAAAAATGACATAGAACGCCAAAGAAGAGCGCTGTGCGTACGCGCCAACATGCTCGCCAGAAGATTTAATAGGTGCAGTTTTCCGGTAAAAAAGCAACTATTCCAGACATACTGCATGAGCTTTTACACTAGCGAACTATGGACTAGATACACACAAGGCGTCATGGACACACTCCGAGTGCAATATAACCATGCTTACAGGGCGCTGTTCGGCCTCCCTTGGAGATGCAGCGCCTCGCAGATGTTCGCAGAGGGAAGGGTGCATGGGTTCGCTGGTTTGATGCGCCACAGAATAGCCGGGACGAGTCAGCGCTACCGGAGATCGGAAAACACTCTTGTCCAGGCCGTCGCCCAGAGGCATGGCGCGCCCCTACATCGTAGATGGAGAATTTCCCTCAGGCCATTGTAGCATAAGTGAAATATGTTATTTTAATTTAAATTTTTTTTATTTAATTTTTTTGTTTTTATATTATATTTCTGTATTCTTTTTATATGGCAGACAGAGTATTGCACTCACCGCTTTGTTCTGCTGAAATAAAACATTATTATTATTATTATTAACACCCTGCTGTGTGTAATCGTTGATATACGAGAAGAGCTCCAAGCACGAACATTTGTCATGTTCTAAAAATTATTTATTAAGTTATTCGTATATTCCATTGATACTTTGTTATTGCATCTTGTATGTATTTTTTTTGTTTGTTTCTACTATTGTGTATGGATTTTTTTTTATATTGCCTCATAATTTTTTTATTCAATTGTTTGGTACCTGTCTTGCACAAATAAATAAAATAAATAACCATCTTTTTATACAAATTGTTTTACTTTCAAGTTTGCAGAAGTTTGGTGAATGTATCACTATTTTAAAAGTGACTACTAATAAATGTGTTTTTTTTTAGGTCTACAAATTCAAAATGAAAAAAAGCACATTAAAATAATATTAATGTCTATGATATTGGCTTTATTTAATGGATAATTTTATGCTATTATTGTTTAAATATGATTTTGGTAATATGAGTGCCACGGCTAGCTCGAATGAATCGCAATCGTGAAGTCCAATTTTCGACAACTTTATCGAGCAACTGGTGCCGTAATGGTGGTAATTCTTGATAAAGTTTCGCACACTTGACGTTCAAAATAACAGGATAATTACTGGGTAGGGGTAGGGGTATCATATCTCATCCTGAAAACTTCTCTATAAACCATTCATAACCCCATACTTCAACTAGTATACTATAAAAAAATGCATTATCATATTTTATAATTCAAATGTTGAACTTGTGAAATCATATGTTTATTTAGGTTTCATTATTGATTGTTTTTTCAAATGGGATTTACATATAAATAAGGTTTGTGTACGACTGAGATCAATTATTAGTAGATTACTTAAATTAAAATTCTTTGTACCAATCTGTACATTTCGAATAATTTATTTATCATTAGCGGAATCTGTTATAAGGTATGAAATTACAGCCTGGGGACTTTGCCGTAAAACAAACATCAATCATGTTCAATCAGTGCAAAATTCAGTGGTTAAATTATTAGCTGATAAAAGTTTACACGAACAATGGCATAATATTTCACACTTTTATCAGTCTCAAAATTTTATCAAATCTTAGATCAATTCTGTGGTTTAAAATTATATTTCAGCACATTAATAACCCTATATATAATACAAATAGCTTCAGCTTCAGCTTCATTGGCTTCGATGCCCTGAAAGAATAGAGTTCAAGATCTGCTTACTGACCTTCAAAGCATTGCAGGAAATGGCGCCAGCCTATATATCTGAACTATGCATCCGATAGGACTTAAGTGATAGACAGCTTACTCTGAGGTCAGCAGATCTAGATGCTACTAATCGTCTAATTGAACATTCAAGGTCAAATCGAGCCGTCTACTATGATCGCTCTTTTCGCGTAAATGGCCCTCTCACTTGGAATAAACTTCCCCCAGCTCTTACTAATATCCAGAAATTGACTGAATTTAAACGGGCTTTAAAAACAAACTTATTTAAAAAATCCTTCTGTCTATAAATTTTAATTTCTTTTCAATTTATTATAAAAAGTCATTTACTCGAGCCTCTGGTAGTTGTTTGGTTTCGGTTTCCTCCGTATATATATTTTTAAATTTTTTTATGTGAAATCAGTTATTGCTGAACATAACCCGACTCCTGTCTTAAAATTTTACTATTTTTGTAGTAATATTGTGAATGTGTTATTGTTGTATAGCCATATGTATACTGTATAATATTATGTAATTTTTTTTATGAATATGCACCTAAGGAGTACTGTAGGAGTAATATTAAGAATAAGCAAGAATGTATGTAATATTTTAAGAATGTATAAATAGAATGTAAAAGTAGCACTGTAGGAATACCACTGAATGGAGTTATTTAATCATGTTTAAGTTTATTTAGAGTTAAGCGCACTTGAAGTGAAATAACACAAAACTGCGCTATATAAATGATTTGTTATTATTATTATTATAAATAGACTAGAGCACACTTACAATACTCTTATCAAATTTAATGAAGGATTAATGGTTCCTGATCGTAAAAACAAATATGGACAAAGCATTTTAGATCACATGATTCCTAGTTGTATAAATATGTTACCCGCTGAAATAAAAAAAAAAAAAAACTGTATTAAAATTAAACCATTAATAAACACACTGAAAACTTGGATTGCTGAAAGAAGCCTTGTATTAGATATAAGGAAATACTATTTTATTTATGATTCATTGGTTTCGTTTATGTTTTTGTTTTATTTATTTTTTAAATATATTTTTGTAGAAATATTTTAGAGATAATTTTTGAGAAATATTTATGTTTTTAGATTGTTACAGATGTTTTTTATGTTTATATTTTATATATCGTTTTTTTTAATGTTTTTATTTTACATATTTTATAACCTTGTTTGTAAATTTTAAGTTTTAAGTAACAAGCTCTCGTTAGACAAACTACAAAAAAAAAGTTTTTCGAGACTTTTGGATTGTATTTTTTTATTTCGTAAAATTAAATAAAAAAAATAATATAAAATACGTAATTATTTTGTAACAACAATATAGTAAAAAAACAAAATACATATACACACATATTTAAAAAAAAATCATCTTGGCATTCTTTCATAATATTGTTTGTTTTTATTTAGTGCTAAAAAGACGGAATCTTTTTATATCCAGTAATTGAGTTTTAATATGCGTGGCTAATCTATGTAGCTTGCCAACGTCGGCTACAGCCAGCAACTTGCTATTCTTAGCGAAAACTTGCAAGAAGGTCTGAAAAGCTCTGTGTACGCCACTGAGTGCATATATCGCACCCCCAGTACTGAACCGGTCAGTGGCTGAGTTGGCATCGCGTCTGTGTCTCTCCCAGGCGTCGTGGGTTAAATTCCTCGGCTGGCTAACTCCTTCATCATGGCAGGAAGGAGATTTTGAAATATTGTCAGGTTATTCGTAAACCGGAAATTTTTGTCTGTCTATTCGTGCTACGCAACATTTTCTCTTATACGGAATATCAATGTTTTTCATAGAATAAGTGGCTCACGTACAACTGCAGTTTTGGCCACCACCTTGTTAGGGTTTTACTAGTGTTAATATATGTATTTTAACTTATATTGTTCACTTTTTTCATCAGGGATCTTGGGTAGATGAAAATAAGTTGTGCAAAAAATTAAAGTTTTATTAGACCATGGAAAAATAAAACTTTTCTCATATTCGCAATCCATAGTGCCTTCCATACGAGTAGGTGGCCCAGTAGTGTGGCCGACGGAAAAAAATATTAATTGAGTTTTTATTTTTGACTTGGCAATAATGGTAATACTCCCTGTCTCTGTTGAGCGAGCGGTCTTAAAATTAAAAATATCGATTTGGAAATCGCGCCTATAAACGAAAAATAAAGTTGCTGAACTCGGTATTAAGATCATATTGACTTTTTGACTTTTGAAATAATGGCATACAGAGCTCCGGGCCAAAAGGCCCCTTTCTCTTTCATCATGATTTTAAATAGTGGTTGTAGGAAAATAGATTTTATTTAAGTTGAGTTTTATTTTTATTTTGCAAGGGAACATGGCTGCAAGGAAGGGGGGATTTAAACTTTACGAAGGATTTGTTTGGGTTTTTTATGGATGGTATTTATGTTTACATCGTACTGGGCGAGGCAGTTGATGGACGCGTTTTCATGGGTGGGAATTCCGCATAAAATGATTCCGCGAGACTTAAGATATGATCTTTTAGGAGGGGAATTTCAGAGTCCCGGTGTAATTGTGAAACCCTCATCCATTTAGAAGCTCCCAGGGCTATGCGAATGGCTTTATTTTGGAATGTCTGTAGTCTTTTCATTTGGGACTCTGAAGCGTGGGCCCAGATTGGGCTAGAGTAAGTTAGTTTGGGCCTTATTGTTGATTTGTAGATTAAGAGTTTATTTCTTGGAGATAGTTTTTTATTTCTTTTGCACATCATGGGGTAAAGAGCTGCGAGAGTTTTATTGGCCGAGTTGAGAGTTTCTGAGATGTGCTTTTTCCAAGTTAATTTGCTATCAAGGGTTATTCCAAGGTATTTAATATTTTTTTTTCCAGGGGACGTTTTCTCCGAACAGATGGATGTTAGAGGGTCTTTTGGGTCGTCTACGAGAGAATACACAAGCGGCACTTTTTGAAGGATTTATGCTAATACGCCATTGTTTGAAAAATGATTCTAGTTTTAAGGTGTGGTCTTGGACGCGTCGTGTTGCGGTTAATTCACTTACTGAGGTCGACATGACTTCAGTGTCGTCTGCAAATTTGTCTATTTTAGTTTTTTTTGTGCGATAGTTATAGATACTGGGGCGGGGGATATCGCTTAGGTAGATATTGAAGAGGGCTGGCGAGAGAATAGAGCCTTGAGGGACACCGGCTCTTAGCCTTCTCACGGTGGAAAAAATTCCATCTAATTTGACTCTAAATTTACGGTTTTTAATAAAATTAGCTATGAGTTGAAGCATTGATAGGGGGATACCGAGGAGGTGCATTTTATAAATGAGACCTCTGTGCCAGACTTTGTCGAATGCTTTGCAGACGTCTAGGGAGAGTACTACAGTGTGTTGGCGAGCGTTGAAACCGTTTGTTATTTGTTCGACCACCCGCAGAAGTTGGTGGAGAGTGGAGTGGCCCGATCGAAAGCCGCGTTGAAAGTCCGGGATTAGTTTTAGTTCGTCGACTATTTTTTTGAGTCTGGCGAGGATGAGTTTCTCAAGTATTTTTCCCGCACTGGGAAGGAGGCTTATAGGTCTGTGGTTTATGGCCTGAAGGGGGTCTTTACCAGGCTTGGGAATGACGATAACATCTGCTATTTTATATTCTTGAGGGAATACTCGCAGTCTGAAGGACGCGTTGCTGATGGCTGTGAAAGCGCAAATGGCTTTGGAGGGAAGGCATTTCAAGATTTTATTCGAGATTAAGTCGGGACCGGGAGATTTTTTTGTTTTGAGAGATTTAATGATTTTAGAGATTTCCTGAGGGGTTGTGAATGGGATTGGATTTTCTGTGGGAATTTCAGTCAAGATGGATAAAACTTTAGAATTTACGGTTTCGACGAAAATGGGGTCATCATAGGTAGTGGTCGGGGAAAATTGATCTTCGAGACTGTCAGCAAATGTCTCGGCCTTGTCTCTAGAGGAGTAGACTGTGCCTTTTGGGCCCGTAAGGGGACTTATTTTAGTTGGAGGTTTTCTAAGGGCTTTTGAGAGCTTCCAAAAGGCCGTTCTGTCGTCGTCGAGAGTGGAGATGAAGTCGTGCCACTGTTCGTCTCTGTATTTTTGAAGTTCGACTTTAACCTGGTGAGCGAGGCGGTTCATGCGAATGCGATCGATCGGGTTTGAGAATCTTTGCCATTCTTTTCGGGCGAAGTTTTTCTCTCTAATAAGATCTTTTAGTTCTGCGGGAAGGTCTGGTCTTTGTTTATCGTTCGCGACATCGACGGTGGCAAGGTCTACGGCTGATTTTATGTCGTTTGTGAAGTTTTTTGTGGCTTGATTGAGGTTTTCTTCGTTGGTAATTGACGTTTGGATTTTAACTGATTCTAGGAGTTAAGGGAGTTTATGCCATTGAATTTTTTTACGTGTGGATCTGTGTGGTGGTACTGATGGTAGGGAGCCGTCGGATAGAAACAAGAGAACTGGGTCGTGGTCGGAGGACAATTTTTTTACAGTTTGAAGGGTGTATAGAAGGGGCAGTTTTTCATTATTATTATGTCTATGATGTCTGGGTTGTGATTTTGATTTTTGGGGAATAATGTGGGAATGTCGGGGGCTGATACAATGAGGGATTTTTCTGTTGCGTAATTGAAGAGGAACGTACCCTTGTTATTAAAGGTCCGGGAATTCCAAGAGCCGTGTTTTGCGTTTAGGTCTCCTGCTATTATTGTAGGTAAGGAGCTGTCTAGGAGTTTATCGAGGTCCGGAGTAGTAAGTTTTCTCTTGGGGGGGCTATAGGCTGAAATGATTTTAATTGGACCGTTATTTAATTGGATCATATTACCGCCACCATTGTTTATAGGCGCTAAAGGCAAAATAATTTTTTTCCTTTAAAGTCGATATTTCGGTGCGGAATTGGTGCAAAATTTTGTATTTTGGCCAGTATGTTTGATACCTACAATATAAATTGACTGTTGATCAACATGTTGTCTTATTTACAAAAAAAAAAACAATTAACTACTTAAGTGCCTTCCAGACTATCGGGTGGCCCAGTAGTGTGGCCGACGGAAAAAAATATATTAACCTAGTTTTTATTTTTTAACTTATCAATAATCGCAATAGTTGATATAGCCTTTTGTAATCACCTAAAATGACCGAATTCACAAGAAATGCTTAGCTTTAAAATGTGGATTTTAAATAATAAATTCCGAGACTGGACCGGCCATAAAATAATTTAGCACAAAGGCTAGCCGAACCTATTAGAAAAATTGTAACTCCTACATCGTAAAATAAAATAATCTTAATTGCTATTTTGGAAAGTCCGCAATTCCTTTGTGATTTTATGGGACGGCAATAATCCCCTCAAAGGAATTGAGCCGCCGACGGAAGGCCCGCGGAACAATGCGGGTGATAAAAGAATACCTACAGGTAGACAAAGGACAGAGGGCTCCAGGAGACAGTCGGGAGCAGTCTTCCACCGAGGAAGCACGAGTCGGGTGCAGTCTTCCGCGCAGGAAGCAGAGTCGCGTGCAGTCTTCCGCCGAGGAAGCAGGGGAGTCGGTTGCAGTAGTCCGCCCAGGACACACAGCCAAGTGAAACCTTCCGCCCAGGAAGGTTCCTATTCTCGCTCCTTGGAAATGCCGCCCAGGTCCTCTGACGACGAGGGAATTTTACGCTTCCATCCCAGAAGGAAGTAACTGATCTTCGCCCTTCGGAGATCAACATCGGAGACCGCCCAGGCCTCTGATTATCGCGCGTTGTACCTACTCCCGATCCGGAGGTAGATAAATACCTAGTGCGAACGCGAGGACTCTGCATACAAAGCAGCCACTGGACCCTGGACAGCTATCACCAAAAAGGGAAGTGCCTCTGACTCTAATGATAATTCCTCCCACCCTGTCAGCCAAGTGAATCTCTAACTTTAAACAACAACTTTTTCATACAACTAAGCCAGTGAACCTCTAATTTTAAGAATACAACTTTTTGTGTAGATTTAAGGAAGTAATTAGTTAATTTTAAGTACAAAGACTTTTCAAGTAGATTTAAGTAATTGCCTATCTAGTTTTATTGAATTTATTATGTCTAATTAAGATTAACAATAGTTTTAAGACTAACCCCACGACTATCAAAATAAATTACTTGTAACTACCTAAGATCGCTTTTCTGTTCCTCCCTTTTTGCGTTATTCCTAGAACTATACCAACTGCCCTATACACCGTCATATCATAGTTCTTGTCTCCGCTGAGCGAAGCGGTTTAGAAATTTGAAATTTCGTTTGGAAATCGCGCTTTATTTGTGGTTAAGCAAATTCCAAAGCGAAATTCCAAATTTCAAGACCGCTTCGCTCAGCGGAGACAATAACTATTGCCATTATTGCCAAGTCGAAAAAAAACTCGGTTAATATATTTTTTCCGTCGGCCACACCACTGAGGGGCCCGATTGTCTGGAAGGAACATTAGAATCAAATTGCCAGAACTGGGACACAGGTGTTACCATACTGGATGAATTGTGGCCAGAACTGATGCACTCGCCTTTGTTTAACACCTCGACTCCGGTGATGGGTCTGATTTGACCCAGTGTTTTTAAATAAAAGATTTTGCCGCAAATATTTCGTTTAGGCTAATTTCCTCTTGTCTATTCTTTTATCAAATATTTACCCACATCTCGACTCAAAAATGATTAAAATCGGACACGTTTTAAATAAGTTATTAGAATAATTGTTTATAAAAACACGCAAAAACTCTATCTCTTCTCATTTGAATTTGAGCAGCCGACGAAACAGTATATCTCTCGCTCTATCCTTCCATCTTTGTCCCTCGCAGTCCTTAACACGCAGATGTTGTCAACCATTCGGGCACATTTCTAGTATGGTGATTATATTTTTATAACTTTGTTTTAATTTTTTTATTTCGTACCATACTAACGCAATGGCAAGGCAACATTATTTAGCTGATAATGAGATTGAAAAGCTACTTAACAGTGAGATCAGTGATGATGGCGACTTGGAATTCGAAGCATTGGATCCAGAATTTGAAAGTGATCCGGAAGACATATTACTAGAGGAAATATCTGAAAGTGAAAATGGAAGTGATAATGCAGTTAGTGTAGGAAATCTGAGTGAATCCGTTGCAGATCAACTTGTCGAATTCCGGATTCCTTTAATTTTTTAATGAAAATTATTCATTTAAATTTGTTTTGTTGAAAAATAAAAGTTTTAGTATTTTTAACTAAAATGTATGTCATTCAATGGTTTTAATTGTGACAAATAAATGTGTGAGAAAATTAAATACTCAAATAAGAACGCCATTATATAATATTTTCTAATATTTGCATAAGCAATCATCATATAATATGGCTATAAATTTAATTTATTTTCTTTTTACACATCTTTCTATTAGAGGTACAGCTACAAGGAAGAATTAAATAAGTGATTTTATTTCTGGTATTTTAAATCATACATGATATACTTGTAAATGCACACTATCGATTTCCCGAAAATGTTAATAAATATGTAAGCAGAAATGTTCGCTTCCACTGACTTCCTGGGGCGAGTCCTAACCCCCTCCCGCACTGCTCTCCTCATTCCGCTGACCGTCGGCAGCGGTTGTCTCCAGACGCTACCAATTTAGTTGTTGTTTTGCTCTCGCGTCGTATGTTCGCGCTGCTGCATATCGAAGAACCGCAACATTTACGGAATACTAATTTCTAAAATATCTATCTTTATACAAGAAACACAAGGGATATGTTATGAGTTTATGAGGAATTACATAATATCATATAAAAGTAAGGATATGAACGAAAAATGCATAAAAAAGCGTTTTATTTTCATCATTTCAGCCGGGTCAATCTGGACCCACCATCGCCGAATGTGTTTTATTTTGAACCTCCGGGTATTACGTGTTAAAAACAAAAGTGCACTAAAAAGAGATTATGAAAAAATGAATGTTGTTGAAATGAAACTTGTCTCAATTAATGAAGTAAGGAAAATAACACCACTCAATGATGTGCAAGCGTAGTGGATTTTTGAAGTAGAAAATATATTACGGTAGCCACAGCTGGCCCACTCACCCTATATACGAATGAATAGGGTGATCTTATATGAATCAACTTAATTTTTTTTGTAGCATTTGGAATTAATCCAAAATCGTGAGACCATTTTAAAAGTTCAATGTAGTATTTTTGTAAAGTGTTCTTTAGTATATTATGTATCCTATGACGAGGGAAACTCCGCTTACGAAACATGTTGACATTAAATAATGATTGTTAAAATGTAATCTTAATACTTAATCATTGTAAATAGTTAAGCACTGGGACAAACAATTTTAACACTATTAATTATTTTATAAATATATATCAAATGTAAATATTAGAATTGCTTTTTAAAAGTCACACATTTTTCCACCGCTAGCCAGGCGCAGTGCTGACTATGCTCTCGGTTAACCTGTGTCTTACGTGGGTGAAGTCGAGCAAATGCGATTGCGACAGCGATTTATGATGCGAAAAGATGCGAAGCTACATTACTATCCCACGTGCCACGTACCCCCTGCTCCTTCTATTCCAGTCGTCTCCATTGATCATAGACAGACGTAAGGGTTTTTTTTTTAAATTTTAAACTCCCATGGTAAATTCAAATTTTACAGTAATATATGTTTTAAGTAAGTGGAACGAATATTATATTTGTTTGTATTCATAATATTTTCTAAGCTTTAATGGTCAATTTTTTTGGGAAAACATTTTTTTACATCATTTGATATACACATTAGTGTAACCCACATGGCCGAATTCACGGACCTACCTACTTGAAAAAAAACCATTTGCACCCTTCCCAGGAAACTCTCCTCTAGAAATAGTCCTTGAACAAATTGCTCAAAGGCTAGCCGCGTGCATTTTGTTCAGACCGGAAACTATCGTAAAGCTTAGAGTCATCGTAAAGCACCCTTAATACTAGCTTAGAAAGTCGGCATTATTTTACAAAAGTAACTGCCATCCGATGACAGCAAAAAATCTAAAAGGACTTGAGTGGCCCGCTAGACAATAGAGATCATAAAACCGACCCTGAAAGGACGACCCGACACAGATAGCCGCTCCAAAAATCCATAATGACCGTGGAACAAAGTTATTGTTCTATTGAGAAATATATTATGATAGGAAATATTTCATAATTAACTTTAGAATTAATTAACTAGATATAAGAACATTATTGTACATTTAGATTAAGATACGTAATAAGTAATACACGCTGATGATTTTTATCCTGACTAAAGGATGCTTTTAGAGATAATTACACTTAGGTTGCAGAACGGGCCTACCGGCGACATCTAGCGACCAAACTAGATAATGGTCGTCGCTAGCGCCAGGGAACGTTATGTTTCCGTCAACGGCGAAGGGGAGTACTAGATCCCTCCAGATGGGTACAGGCAACAGGGCTTTTTGACGAGAGGACAGTTCAGAAAGTTGGTTTTACGCTTCCGCCCAGGAAGGTACCTATCCTCGCTCCTCGGAGAGGCCGCTCAGGCCCTCTGAGGACAGTTGGCTTGACGCTTCCGCCTCATAAGGAAGTTCGATCTCCGCCCTCCGGAGATCTACCGTGGATACCACCCAGGCTCTGTACCGTTTTTACGCTTCCGCCCCGGAAGGAAGTCCGATCTCCGCCCTTTGGAGATCAACCGTAGAGACCGCCCAGGCTCTGCACCGCGAGTCGACCCCCCCCCCCCGCTTCCACCCAGGAAGATACTGATCTTCGCCCTTCGGAGGGCAAACCTTCGAAGACCAGCCACTGGACCCTGGATAGCCATCAGTAAAAGGAAGTGCCTCTGAACTCTTATTATAATTTTACCACCCTGTCACCCAGTGAATACTATACTTTCACGTAGTATCAACACCTAAAAATAAAGACTTTTACGTAGGATAACTGAGAATTTCCCGTATAATTAAGCCAAGTGAATCTCTAGTTTTAAGAATCAACTTTCCCGTATAATAAAGTCAAGTGAATATCTAGTTTTAAGAATACAAACTTTTACGTGGAATTAAGCGAAGTGAATAGTTAGTTTTACGAACAAAGACTAAGTAGATTTAAGTACGTGACTTTCTAATTTTACGGATAATTTGTGCCTTATTAAGATTAACTTTAGTTTCAGATTAATCCCACGATTATAAAAATGAACGAATTACCGTAAATACGCAAAGCGAGCTTCAGTTCCTACCATTTTGCGTTATTTCTTGAGATAATATTGCCCAGCAAATAGTTAGCGTCTTATCACATTATTATAATTTCAGTCAATTACGTTCGTTCATTAAAATCTAGTTTAGAAAGTACATTCTAAGTGTTATTTGTTTCTCATATTTTCTGGTTTACTTTAATATTTTTTTGACATTGAAAATCTCGGCCCATACAGACAATTCCTCTTCAACCATATTGAATAATAAGAAACACTGCCGCATCCACTTCGCGCGAAAATATCAGAAGTGTAAATTCCAAGATGGCAACACTAGGTCGAATGAGCGGATTGCGGATGTTGGTTGTCTATGAAAATATTCACTTGGCATCAGAGCGTTCCACGAGGCTACCCCGATTTCAATATTAATATCTCATTAATTACTTGTTAGTTGCATGTTTTGAATTAGTTCCAAAATTGATATATATGTATATCTAACGATGTTGAACTAAACCTTTCCGGTAACGTCTCCTCAACTACTTCCGATGTTAGGTTATATTCCTCTCCATTTAAACACCACTTGGCCACAACAGCTGCGACCTTGCTGGAAATCAGTCCTCAATTTATTTAATGGCGTTAATTCAATAAAACCACCATAGTTAATCAATAATTTTGTTTTGATTTCAGATAAACACAACTACGTTCAAGCATGGATTCCACCTCCATCAAGTTAGAACCAGGCACAAGTGTAGAAGAGGGTGTTGCTGTTATTTTAACGGAAATCGATACAGATTACCCATTTATCAAAAAGGAATGTTCGAAACTCATTTCCGAATATGAACCAGGTATTTTTTTAGCCTTGGTGATAATCGCACAATTATTTTTGATCGCCTATAACCAGTGCATACTTCTCGAGACTTCTATTACATTACATTGTCTTGTGATGTTATGGTTTTTCTCCAAAAAAGGGAATAAATTTCGAATGAAATCATATACTTGTTAATGATTATTCAATACTAATAATAACTTTTATCCAGGTGAAAAATGCAAATAAAATTGGCGTTTGTATCCACATGATTTGATCGCATTCTGCGCGCCTCTTAACCTATCCTAATCCAATAGCGTTCCTTTTTTTTTTAGTTATGTTAGGTTATATTAAGAGGAACATGCACAACATGCATGTGTCGAAACAGCCACGAAATAGTTGCAGTATTATTTTCGTTTGTATGTTACCGGCTCATAATAGTCAAGTTACTAAAAAGCAAACAATGTACCAAACATCCCGTTTTGTAATTCTATTTCTGAATAAAGATTTTCTATTATCAGGTATACTTAGAACAACGGAGTATTCTAATATAGACGGAGTCACCATCAAAGTAGAACCAGAGATAAAAGAAGAAAATGACTGTGAATTTTCAAATGAAGAACTTGATATCGAACTCACGGACATTAAAACGGATTGCTTGGAGCCCCCTGAAGGAATTCACCAAACAGCGGGTAAACCATATTTCTGTTGATAATCTAGTATATTCCGTGCTCTTCAAATAAAGGTTATAGCTTAAAATATATTTTAACCAATGAAATTATATGTAGACCCGTTATTGTAGAACAAAGTTAACACAGTATTTGACGCGAATAATAAAAACACTTAAGTAAAATCTCAATTCAATGGTTGATCATGTAAGATAAAGTTAGACATTCAAATTAAATGCTCGTTTGAATGATGCATTTTTTTTAAACCCGTACGTTTTTTCTGGAAAGATTGTTCTGAACAAAAATAAGCTTTGGACAAATAATTGCATTTAAAAAAACCATAGCTTCTATCGCCCGAATCACTGCCTTTTGCTCGTAAGGAATAAAATATTTTATTCATAGATACCAGAGTTCGTTCTTTAATCACCCAGAGTTCTCGAGAATTTATGGTTTTTCCTCATTGGAACATGGTCCATGAAGCGAACATCTCGGGTCCCTCGTATTTTTTTAAAATTATTTTTTATATGAATACCTCACAAGAGTCACTAACTGCTCCAAACCGTCTGGAGACAGTGAAACTATGGCATTCCCAATTGGGGAATGTTGTGAGGCTGAAGGTATTGTGGAGGGGTGGGAGAAGAGGAAGAGGAAGGTGGGGAATACCTAGCTATTCAGATCTGGTCACCAAACACGGCTAAAAGCCATTTCAAGCAATGTTTCAATTCTGAATGGTGGTCTTTCTTTCTCTAGGGCGATACTGAGAGTATCTTCCACTCTTGAACGTGCGCAAATATCCTATATATTATTTTTAAATTAATTAATTGTGAAACAACACAAATTAATTAAATAAAAATTTCTTGCGCACGCCGGGATTTGAACCCGCGACCTTCGGATTCGTAGTCGAGAGCCTTACCCCTCGTCCATCGAGGCCATCAATATGTCTTATATGCAATAGTCGTATGTCTTAAATTAACCTTAGAGATTCCTTTCTATATTCCCCCTTCTGTATCATTTATCTGACCATAAGTATTTTAATTAAGGTTTTTATTAAGAGGTTTTGTTTACTTTATTTAAAAAAATATGATTTGTGTACACCACTTTATAAATATACCTAAATATACATAATTAATAATTCAAAGGGAATACCAATCGTTTGAAGAAATTATATAATGTTTTGTTTTAGTTCTCTCTCGAAGAGGGGTGACCGTAATTTTGAAAATATGTGAATATATGTGTATGAGTTTCTTTTCCAGGTAGCATTTTTATGGAGTGTATTACCACTAAGGCTGAACCGATACACCGAGACGATAGCGGGGGAATTCTTCATACGGAAATTGACGTACACCTCCTCGATGTTAAAAGGGAATGCTTAGGGCACTCTGAAAAAACTACACAGACAGCAGGTTAAACCAATTTTCGTTTATTGAATTTGACAATTTGTGCTCTCCTAATTTTTGTGTGTTTTATGAATTTCCTGTAGATATGGTTTAAGCTTTATCCGTAATCTTTTTCAGAATTATTGGCAGACCTGAAAACTGATCCTGCGGAAAAACGATTATCTTGTTCCCATTGCAAATACTCCTGCTCACATGAGTCACTCTTAGAACGGCACTTGCGCACACATACTGGAGGAAAACGATTTTCATGTTCCTACTGCAGTTATTCATGCTCACGAAAGATCTATCTTAAAAAACACATGCTAACTCACAGTGGAGAAAAGCCTATTTCTTCCGACAGTAACTTTTTGTTTTTTCAGAATAGTGGTCTTCAAATATTGACTCACAGTGGAAACAAACACCTTTCTTGTACCATCTGCAACTATTCATTTTCACAGAAGAGTCGTCTTAAAAGACACATGCTAACTCACAGTGGAGAAAAACCTTTTATATGTTCATTCTGCCAGGTGTCTTTTTCTCAGAAGAGTAATCTTAAAACACATATGTTGGCTCACAGTGGAGAAAAACCTCTTTCGTGCTCCATCTGTAGCTATTCGTGTTTTCTAAAGGATAGATTGAAAAGTCATATGCTGACTCACAGTAGAAAAAAATCTTTTTTATGTTCTATTTGTAAGATTTCGTTTTTTCAGAAGAGTAATCTTAAAATTCACATGTCGACTCACAGGGGAGAAAAACCTTTTTCATGTTCCGACTGTAGTGTTGCATTTTCTCGTAAGAGTAGTCTTAAAACACACATGCTGACGACTCATAGTGGAAAGAACCCCTTTACTTGTACCATCTGCAACTATTCATTTTCACAGATGTGTAGTCTTAAAACACACATGCTAATTCACAGTGGAGAAAAACCGTTTTCATGTTCCGTCTGTAATTATTCATGTTCTCAGAAGAGTACTCTTAAAACACATATGATGACTCACAGTGGAGAAAAACCATTTTCGTGTTCCGACTGCAAAAAATCATTTACTATAAAGCAAAATTTAAAATTGCACATGTTAACTCACAGTGGAGTAAAACCCTTTTCGTGCACCGAATGTAGCCTTTCATTTGCACTTAAACAGAATTTAAAAAATCACACGCTGACTCACAGTGAAAAAAAACCTTTTTCTTGTCCCGACTGTCCATATTCGTGCTCACAGAAGAGCTATCTTAGAAAACATTTGCAAATTCACAATGGAGAAAAATCTTTTTCGTGTTCTGTCTGTAATTTGTCATTTTCTCGGAAGAGTGGTCTTAAAACACACATGCTGACTCACAGTGGTAAAAAACGCTTTTCGTGTACCATTTGCAATTATTCATGTTCACATATGTGTAACCTTAAAAATCACATTCCGACCCACAGTGGAGAAAAACCTTTTTCATGTTCCGTCTGTAAACGCTCATTTTCTCGGAAGGGTAGTCTTAAAACACATATGGTTACTCATAGTGAAGTAAAACCCCTTTCATGTTCCAAATGCAATTATTTATGTTCTCGAAAAGATAGATTGAAAAGTCACATGCTTACTCACAGTGTAGGAGAACCTTCTTCATGTTCCGACGGTAAATAATCATTTTCTCTAAAGAGTGGACTTTAAAACACATGTTTACTTACATTTTAGAAAAAAGCGTTTCATTTTCCATCTATAGCTTTTCATTTTCCCAAGCTTTATTTAAAGAGGAACGTGGTGTCTCATAGTGGTGAAAAGACTTTTGCCTGTTACCACTGTAATTACTGTTTTCAACAATTAATTTCGATAAGACTCGTGCTTACTCTCTCGAAAATCTCTTTTCTTTTCTGAATGCAACAATTCATATCCTCGAAAGGAATATTTTAAGAGACATGAGTTGACTTTTAGTGAAGAAAAACCCATTTGATGTTACAACTGGAACAATTCATTTTCTCAGAAGAGTAATCTTACAAAAACACGCTGACTCACAGTGATTAAAAACCACTTCCATGTTTTGACTGTATATATTCACGTTCTATAAAGGAAGATTTAAAGAGACATGTGCTAACTTTCAGCGAAGAAAAGCCTTTTGCATGTTCCGACTGTTACGTTCCATGTTTGCTAAAATGGATTTTGGAATAACCTATACGATCTTGTAATTAAGGCGATGATTTTTCTTTTTTGTAGTCAGAATGCCTAGTCTACACGCTGATACACAGTTGTGGAATGTTCTTATCGTTTAAATGCTGTCAATTTTTTAAAATTGTAATTTTGAAATTGTGAAAATGCACTGTTATATCGAAGAGCCTCCATTTTCAAGTGGCAGATACGTTATCCGGTATCATCATTGCATCTTATTCCATACCATAAGGGTTTATAGTTAGAGGTAGGGAAATTTATTAAGGGCGATTAACACCCGGCTTTGTGTAATCGTCGACACACGAGTATAGCTCCAAACACGAACATTTGTCATGTTCTAATACTTATTGTAAGTTATTTGTATATTTGATTGATACTTTGTTACTGCATCTTATCTGTATTTATTTTGTTTGTTTATATATACTATGGTATTGGAGTTTATTTTTATATTATGTCGTTAATTTTTTATTAAATATTTAGGTATTTTTTTGCAAATTGTTTTTCTTTCGTGTTTCCAGAAGTTTGGTGAATGCATCACGTATTTTGAAAACTGTCACGAGTCCTTACTTTGGTAGGCTTGACTTTAGGAAAGGGCAATCGAATGGTTGAACTCTTCGACGCGGTGGCTTGTGTTAGTATCAGGGAAAACAGTCGTGTGCAACCGCCGCCGCGCAGACGGAGGAATAATAATAATAATAACAATAATATCTTTATTGTAATTAAATTTAACTATAACTAAAATACATGTATAATATAATAATGTAAGTGTACAGTGGTTTATAAAGTAAAATAGAAAATAATATAATAACAGTTATACTTGAAGTTTTACATAACCCGCCTCAATAGGCTAGCCTGTGTTGAGGCAGTAATTTTGATAATTATTTTACAATTTTGAAATACCTATGAATATGTATTTATATTAAGATATGATTCGTAAATCGTTGAATCAGTAATTTATAATTTGAGTGAGTGCACCGGTAAATGCCCTATCATTACTTTTAATCCAATTTTTTTACATTGTGTTTGAATATTTTTTGTGAATGAGATTTGGAAGAATGTTGTAAATTCTTATCCCGAAGTACCTAACATTCCGTTGCCCAAAAGTAGTATGAATTACAGGAATTTGGAGTAAATCTTTGTTGGCATTTCTAGTGGTACGAGTGTTTAGTCTTTTTTCATAGTATTTACTTTTGTTTGGATAAAGATTAGTTAGGATCAGAAGGGGAACTGTGTGCCTGACAGCTATAATATTTATTTAATAATTGAATATAACTGTAACAACTCTCAAAATGAAACAGAAAATAAAATGATGACGGTAGTAGCTGGAACTCGAAACCAGGACCTCTCGGTCAATGCGAGACCTTGCGCTCTAGTCCACTGAGTTACGGCTACCCAAATCCGTCCCGTCAATTTTATTAGTACCATACTTCGATTTATGGGAACTGTTAAAATCATCTTCAATTAATTCTCATACATCTTTTGCGGCAAACCTTTTTTATATAACTGCAAGATTCTACCCGAATTACTTGCCATTTTTAGATAGTGTCTCGGATATACCTATCCAATTTTTCTTTACATTGACCATCTGTTGACGTTTCCTACATGTCTAGGATTAATATTCAATTTTTGGAATAACCCATTTAAGTTTATAAACCTTATTGTAATTAACATTTAAAATGGTCTTATGAAAAATTAGTGTTGCGTGTGGTTAGTTTTTGAGTGTGGGGTGTGAATAGTTTATTTGAGCGTGCGTTACATACCGGACAGTGAAAAGGAAATTATAATTATAAGGTAGTAATTGTCAACAACGTTGGTAATGATTTTGTAAAGGAATTTTTGGTGATAAGTTTTGATACTGATTTCCTCACAATAGAAAGAATTAAAAAAAATGCTTAAGATTTATTATCTTCGGAATGGGTATTGCAGGGGAATTTATCAATTTTGATTATTTTGTGTCATCTAAATGTAATAAAATTAGGAGAACTTAGAATAATTGCTGACTTAACTTGCTCTTTCATTATAAACTCATGTGACAGCCCTTTTTTTAATTTTTCGTTTGCTTTTTAGAAAATGTTTTGTTTTGTTTGATTTTTTTTAACGCAAAAGATATACAGTAGACGCTCTCTTAACCGGCGCCACTTTAACCGTCCCGCTGCTTTAACCGGCTTCTTCTAGGAATGCCTCGCTCGCAAAATACAAGTAGCAACTTGAACGTCTGGCGGCGCCACCACTTTGCGTCTGCTGTGTGATTAGCATCGCAAATTTCGAGGTGGTGTTTTAATGTTCTAAAGTGTTTTTTTAAAGAAAATGAGTGGAGTTAAGAGGAAGCGTGTTGTGTCAATAGAGCAGAAGTTACAAGCTGTGGAGCTACTTGAAAAGGGTGAATCGGTACAACGAATTAGTGAAGAACTAAATGTTGGAAAGAGTACCGAAAGTGTTTTTTAAATGTGTTTTTCACTATCTTCTTTTTAACCGGTTTTTTCGTTATCCCGTTAAGGCCGGTTAAGAGAGCGTCTACTGTATATATCAATAAATAAAAAAAAATCTTTAACCCAAAATCGTACAACCTCGAGATATCACAAGTATATGAAACAGTCGACTATCCATCATTTACGTCTCCCATATATCGAAAAACAAGCCGTAATTTCGACATTAGAATCAAAGAACATGTAAGATGTCTTAAAAATAATAATTTTTCCGAATTCGCTAACATGTGTTAAAATCATAGTTTTTATAAAAACAGGTGAACCGATGTTCTTCACATTAATAGCAAAGGTAAACGCTTAGTTAAGTTAGAATCCTTGGAAATTAAGAAATCCTTTAATAATAATGAGTATTATTAACAATAAAAAAAAACTTGTCTTACAGCCTCGTTTTAAATATGTTTCCTTTCACCGCTACCCCAATCTCTATCTCTTCCCCCACTCGTTACTAATCCCCAGTCACGCCCCCACCTCCACCGTGACACCCAATATTTATGTTCTGCAATAATTTTGTAATATTGTTTAGTATTCTTGCCCTGATTATGGAACGGTTGTTAAAAATAAAAAATGGTTAAGAGATAGTTTGATTGTTTCATTTAATTGTGATTGATAACCACACAGTGACACCTGCGTAAAATAGTAAAACATATTATTTTTTTGTAATATTAGACTATAATACGATATAATGAGACTTGCGGTGATTAGTGCGGTTTTTTTCTCATGCTTCATTTTATTCACAATTAAAACACATTCACGCCTAAACTCTAGTCTATTTTAACTTTATTAATAACGGGTAAATGTATAAAAATACAAGATAAAATTTCTTTTAAAAGTTTTGGCTTTTCCTGAACATTTTACCCGATGGACAAAATATGCAGTATTTATATTTGGGACAGCTGATTTGTCTACGGATACACAATGTTTTTGCTTTCCGTAGGGGATGAAAAACATTATTCTGTATTGTTTCAAAAGAAAATTTACAGGAGGCCCGCCTTTACATGGCTATAGCAATAGTTTTATTAAAATCAGAAATTCAGAAATTCAAAAAATCGCCTTTTCATGTTCTAACATGAAATTGTTTTAGAATCTGATGAAAAATCTATTTTCGGGAAGGACAACTAATTTCTGGATACCGTTTGATGAAAGAAAAACGTATGCACTTGGACCAATGTGCTTATGACCAATGTAACTTCTTATGAGCCATCTACTGTCTGAGAAAAGAAGACAAAAATCAAAGGGGCCGCGATTGTTTAAACCGTTTTAAATAACAACACGAAGTTATCATATATACATACATCTTCTTCCCCCTATCTTACTTGGGTCGGGGACCCATCGCATCGACAAGGCGCCTCCCGGCGTCTCTGTCCTGTGCTACGTTTACGGCATCCGTCCATAGTAGGTCCAGCTTCTCCTCGCACAGCCTCTAGAGTTACTTCTCCCACCTGTGTCCGGGGCGGCCCACTGGGCGTCTTCTCTCTGGAATAGCACTCAGAATTCTCAGTTGAATTCGACCTTCTAGCATTCTTAACACGTGCCCAAGCCACCTCAGTTGCGACTTTTCTATGAAGAGATACTGGATCGATGTTAAGCTCCTTTAAAATATAGAAATTGAATATTGAAGTAATATTCACAGCACTAAAAATGAAATCCTTTGGAAAATGAAATCATTTAAAAAAAGAAACATTGATTTAGATGACAACATAGAATCTAATATTACATATTGCAAAAACCTTTGAGCCGCTAGTACCCATGGTTGGATATTATAATACTAGCTCAGACCCGCGAAAAGTAACAGGATATTATAATATGTACATATGTTTTTAAAATAAAAACATATAGAATAAGAAAATAAAATAAAATAACTTTATTTTTTATAAACAATAAATATTAGCCTGAAACACTCATCCAAATTGAAAAAAACCTTTCCGAGCAAAGATAAATGTCGCCGACAGGACTCGAACCTGCACCCTTCTGATTGCCGGTTAGATGCTCTATGCTATGTACAAAAATCTTGTCTTAAGTTTTTAAGAACTTTAGTTTATCAATTAATAAAATAACTTTATTTAAACCACTGTTTTTAATATGTAAATATCTACATGTTTCAGAAGCGAAGCTCCCATCATCAGGATTGACAATACTGTATATAATATTGTTTATCCTGATAAGGGGAGCTTTGCTTCTGAAACATGTACATTTACATATTGTAAACAGTGGTTTAAACAAAGTTATTTTTAAATGAATTAAAAAATATATTCTTAGTATTCACCACTTTATAAATATACATTGATATCTACATGCCTCGAAAGCGATGCTTTCATCGCCAGTAAGATATGAATACTAATATATAATCCTGACGAAGAAAGCATCGTTTCCGAAAAATGTAGATATCAATGTATATTTATAAAGTGATGAATACTAAGCATATTCTTTTAATTCATTTATTAATAATGACGCCATAAAGTGAATACCAATCGTTTGAAGAAATCATAATAAAATTATTTTTATTTATTATATTAATAATGACGACACAAAACCATTTCACATCTTTTGGAGAAAAATATATTATTTTTAAATTAAAAAAAAATATTTATTGCCACGGTCAATAATCGAACCCCGATCAACTCTGCTGACCATTACACCACCAACTATTTGTGGGTTTTCTTTTGTTGGAAGCACCTCTGATAGTCAGAATTAGTTTGAGTGCACGAGTTATCAATTGATGCGCGAAAGTATTGTAGCTCTAATTTGTTTTCATCAAAGTTCTCGTGACGAATAGCTTGGAGTTTTCTAGAACGTCGTCGAATGTCTCGCATCTGTTGAGCGTGTAAAGCGCGACGTTCACTGGCTTCCTCCTCGGTTTCCGGTTGTTGGTGTAGTTGCTGCATCTGTCGAATGTCTCGCATCTGTCGAGCGTGTAAAGCCCGACGTCGACTGGCTTCTTCTTCGGTCTCTTGCCTTTGCTGCATTAGGCGAAAATTACGTATACGTTGAGCTTCTAACGCTCGAATCTTGCGGGCTTCCTCGGTTGTCTGTTTTTCACGTTTTTGGTTGCGATATTTGCGCATGTACTCGGCGCGTTTATGCGTTTGTCGAATGTCTCGCATCTGTTGAGCGTGTAAAGTCCGACGCTGACTGGCCTCTTTTTCGGTTTCTAGCTGCTGCATTTTGCGAAAATTACGTACACGTTGTGCTTCTGAAGCTCGACACTTGTGGGATTCCTCTGTTGTCTGTTTTTCACGTTGGTGATTGCGATATTTGCGCATATACTCGGCACGTTTTGCTCGTTTCGCCTCAGGATCCACGCCTTTCAAAAACAAATATTGTTGATTATTAATAATATATAAAATACAGTCATTTAGAATATATGTTTGTGAGAGTAAAAAAAAGTATCAGAAAATTTTCAAAATTTGATTAGCTGCAAAATGTACGATTTCTCTAAATTTGATTTTCAATGATTTTTCATCTACATTATATACTTTTTAAAATCAAATTTTTATTTGTAATATAATTAAATATATTCTTTTTAATAAATGGATACATATTAACAAAATAAATCAAATAAGGGAACTAGGATCAAATGCTTGGAAAGCAACTATACAATAACAACTATTATTGTAAGAAAAGTGGCATTATAACAAACCACCTTAGTAATAGGGATATTTCCGTGCTTATCGATCGTTAACTTCGGTCTCGAATACTTTCTCACTCCCGCATCGGTTCGTATCTTACTAATTAGGGGCGAGGGATGTTTTTGGCTAAATTTTTACCCCCGCTGCTCAGGCTTAGAGATGTGACCCCATGGAAAGGATGCCACAGTTGTGATGACCTATAAAAGGTCATGTTTTAGCTCCAGAGAGCAAGTAACTTCCCAGTGCCCAACGCGCCCTTCTGACACAAGAGATGCTTAGGTAATCGTCTGTTTGGAGTTCAGCTAACCCGGAGGGAGAGCAAATTCCCGGTGCCTCACGCGCCCTTTAAAATACCTCTGACAGGTCTGAGATAAGATATACTTAGTTAATCGTCTGCTTGGAGTTTAGTGACCCATATGAAGAGTACTCATTCGAACCCAGTGGTAGGACTGACATAGGTATATCCTGGTTATCAGTAAATCGGGGGGTGGAGGGAACCGATAACGTTCCCTTCGGGAGGACCGAGACAGGTGTAACCTGATTCTCAATGAACCCCTACACATAGATATTAGGATGATTACATGTCCCATTATTGTTAAAATTGATATACTGTCGCATTATTGCTAATTATCTTGTGAATTGATTACACCCGAAATAAAGACTTAATGTGTTCTCCGTACAGACTTTGTATTATTTAATTAACCCGTTACAGCATAAATTAATTATTTGTATTGAAAATAAGAAACATGTATTTAAAAAAAATTAGAATGTTACGTACATAGCGTCACATCACATCCGAAATTATATTGATTAATAATAAGCGGACCGTGCTATTCTAATTTAAACAAACGTTTGCTTTCGAATACCAAATATACAATTTTATTATAAATAATATATTCCCACGGGATGCCCCGGGGGAAATAATTTCCCTCAAGTGATGCTGTGTGAAGGACTACTACTTAATGGCGATAATTATGTGATAAACTTCAAGTAATAAATTCATCAATAACTCATTTGGGCTTGTGACATAAACCTGATTTTTTTTATTAAAAAAAATAAAAAAATCGTGCTATGCATATTTTTAATTCTAAATTCACTTTAGTTGATTAATCATATTTATTATTATAAATATGTCCTTCCTATTCCTATATTTTCTTTATTTCCATTATTACGTATATTTACACAGTAATTTTTTATTTACTTATTATTATTTACCTATTTTTATTATTATGTACTTTCAACCATTTACTGATTATTATTTACTTATTTTATTATATAATAATAATTATTTATTTATTATTATTTACTTATTATTTATTAAATTATAAAGCCGCTCATCTCAACACAGGACTGTTCTAGTGATATGAGTGGCTAATGTTTTTGTTTTTAAATTTATGAATAAATAAATAAAATCATGTATGAGTAGCTACGTACTTACACATATTGTCTTTAAGGTTATTTAAAAAATATATATGTACATTAGTGGCGTGCAATCCATAAAGGCTGAAAAGCTGTGCCTAACCCATGAAAAACGAACCAGTAAAATATAATAATAATTAGAAAAGCGTCAATTTAATATGAAAATGATTTCTTTCCATGATTTTTTTCCATTGTATACTTATTTATTCAGTTGGTTACAACAATCAGCAGACGACGAACAAAATTATCATTTTCAAAAATTCAAACCACTTTTAAAAAAATCCTTTTAAGTTAAATACCAGTATTTAAAAATATATATGTTTGAAAGTAATATGGATATGTGAGTTCAGCATGTAATTCAAATACATTAAACATGGTTTTACCCGCCGTTTGGTGAATTCTTTCAGATCGCTTCAAGCTGTCTTTTCTAATGTCCGGTAGTTTGATACACGAAATGTCACTTTCTTCTCCTTTTTTAGTCCCTGGTTCTACTTTGACGGTGACTCCATTTGTGTTAGGACGCTCCGTTGTTCTAATTTCACCTAAAAACGGACAATTTTTATTGAAAATGTGATTGACTAGCAATACATTACCAGAGCAAAATACAAAAAAAAGAGAACGCTATTGGCAAACAGTCAATAGTGGAATGCATAATGCGATAATTAATACGGCGATACAGCCGACCTGCAGTTTTAATTTCCATTTTATTTTGCGTCTGTATTACAGTTGGACACCAAAAAATACATATGAAATACCTGGGATGGATTCCGAATATTCACTTTTGATAAAAGGACGGTCTAACTCCACATCGATCTCCGTCAACATCACAGCAACACCGTCTTCCGCATTTGCGAATGGCTCTAACTTGATGGTGGTGGAATCCATGCTTCTACGTAAGGGCCTGATAGTTCTGCTATCTGAAACCAATAAAATATTTGATTGCGTGATTGCGACAAGTTAATAAAAATAACTACTTGAATTAGCTAATAAGTGGTACATGATTTATACGGACGAACGAAATAACGAAATGAAATAAATTATTGCGAAACAAACTGCAGGTTTTAGCATGGCTGTAGTGACATTATTACAATCGCAATGCGCGTGTCTGTCTTATCACTACATAACTAAACCAGACGTGTTGTTTTTTTTTTCAATTGTCTTATCTACAGATATATCATTTTCTTTGAACATTAACTGCACACAGGAGGCCATGGGAAAAAAACATATTCACCTCGGGGTATATGTTATCTTTGGTGATGCAGTGCATATGTCCTTCTAAGGAAAGGGAGGAGAAAATGTTTTGAGAAGGAAAACGATGTAAGGGGTCTGTAAGGATCTGGAGATCAGTATTCCGGATTTATTAATCGATCCCCCCACTGCGATGCGAGGCGATGTTCCGGGAGAGTGAGGCTGGAGAGGTCGAAGGATCTCCCTCAACCAGACTCCCAATCCGGCCCACCACGCGGTTATTGGGCAGTAAGGAACTCCAGTGAAAAATATAATGGCTTTAAAAACATGTATTTACATAGATGAGCTAACGCCGATTCTGAGTATTGAACTTTTATTATTTATAAAAATAAATTTATACGTAGAATTATAAATCGATATTTAAAAGTGAATAAAAAATCATCTCATAAAACACACATTGTTATATTGGTACCATTGCAATTGGAACATCTGACGTCATGTGAGCATTCTGTTTTTGGATTAGTATGATAATTTTTATTTTCCTAATTTTGTTTTGAATTTTAAACATGTGTTTTTTGTTTTAATTTTAACTTAATTTCGGTGATTTTAAGCTCTATGATTGTTGTTCAATATAAAAAAACTATTATTACTGAAATAAATTAGAGTATTCATGAGCAAACCAATTATCAATAGGGATATTATGACGACATTAATGCTCAATACTATTATTATTCTTTGAGTTAAAGTTTCTAAAAAGTTATCATTTTATTATTTATGTTTAGTTATAGTTTACTATGAAGAGAATATAATATGATGTACGGTAAAGCTCATCCTTGTTTTGAAATTTGACATTCTAACCTCAAAACTCATCAAAACCGACCGGCCATAGATTTGGAGCGTTTTGGTGGTATTTGAAAAATTAAAACTTTTACTTTATTTTAAATATGAAAACTAACTTCAGAAAAAAAAAACGAAATATTATTATTTTATTAACTACTTATTATTATTATTATAAACTTATTATTTTTCCCAGCGCCTCCCGTATAAAGTTAATGTAAAACAAATGAATATCTGATTATTGCTGAAATGAAATACAGCAAAGGGAATACTCCATTTTCCGTTCTCTAGAATGTCTAGACTCACAGGAGTGTGTCTGGTACCATGTTTCGTATATATATAATAATGTTAATGGGGATTAAATACACTGTTCTGTCAATGACAATCTAATCTCCACTGAAATTTAAAAAAAACATCGTTTCTCGTAATTGATAATAGATAAATCATTTTACCTAGTAGTTGTTGTTTTCATTTGAAATACGTAAAAATCAATCTTAAAAAATTTACTTCACACTTTATATAAGAAAATTAAACGTAGTTCTACCAATTGAATACAATAGCAATCAGTAACTTACACACATTTTTTTTACAATGTATTTACTGACTCCTCAGCACTTGCCCAGTAGTTGCTTGTTGAACACTATCGCTTGTTTTGAACACCGTCAAATTAAAATTGGGTGGGACTAAATAAAATCATGTAAGTAAGTCGTTGCAATGTGGCCTAACTTAATAACATTATTAAATTTGATTTACTCCAAATTTTATTTAAAAATATCTCTAAGTTATTAGAATCACAGCTGAGGGAAAGAAAAAAAAACGGAAAAAATGCTTGACGCAAAATTTGTTTTTAAGTGAATACGCCAAGTACGCATGTTACGCAACACATAAGCGAAGTAGGTTACAATGGTGATTTCTCTACGAAATGTGACAACGCGCCTCTCGTACGCGTGATCTTCAAGGAGTTTTTCCCGTTAAAAGTAAATAAGTTATAAGGATGGTCTCTGATCAAACAGCAAGAAAAAAAACATCTGAATAATAATGCTAGTATTTTAAATAACCAAATTAACTTATCTTTTAGTCTCATTCTTAATATTTTTCCAATAAATCGCTCTGTTCTTCCCGGAAATCCTACAATTACCCCTACCCATTTGCTTACCCCCACTCCAACACCTAAAATTTATATGTCTTGTCAATATTCTATATCATAAGTTAGTTTTAATATTCTCCTGATGAAGGAAGGGTGTTTCCGAAACCGGTAGAGTTTTAATCAAGTGGTCTACAGCAAATTTACGTGTTTTTTATTGTAAAAAAAAAATCAACTAAAAAAAAAGCTCATGAATTTTAAGCCCGTGAAAACGTAGTTTTAGTATATCCGATCCTAAAAACAAAAAAGTGAGAGGAACTTACAATCGAAATATTAACTTTGTTTGAATCGAAAATAAAAAGGAGGAAAACTACAGTCAGTACATTTTATAAGACTTGTCAACTCCCAGGCCCCAGACAGGTTAGGAAAAATGACAATCTGTAAAAAAAAATCGAATTACAAAGATTCGATTTCATCAGAAGCAAGGAAAAATTGAGCTTACTTCAGGCACATGGACACGACACAATACACTTCTATAGATTTATCCCTTTGGTGTTCGTGCTGTACAAAATAACTTTGGTTTGTAATGTCATTGGCCGTACATAAGTATAATGGCATCTGTAAGTACCAATCATGGCCGTTCAGTACACCACGATTTACCGTGGTTTATTAAATATACACCATTATATTACTTTGTTGATAACAAGTCGAACTTTATAACTAGGTTGGAGGATATCTTGATAGAAAGAAAGAACGAGTGTAGCCAAAACAAGAACCAGCAAAAAGTGACAGCAAGCAGACAGCGGGGATTTATCCATAGAAAATACAGAATTAAGAAAATAATCTGGTTTTTATGATGAAATCTCAGTGTTGCCATTCTATCTCTACGGACTCCACTGTGTAGGACTACAGAACATAAGAACCAGCAAAAAGTGACAGCAAGCAGACGGGGGGGTTTATCCATAGAAAATACAGAATTAAGAAAATAATCTGGTTTTTACGATGAAATTTCAGTGTTGCCATTCTATCTCTGCGGACTCCACTGTGAATGTTATGATAAATGGGTACCTACATGGTGAACCTTACTTTCAAGGACCCACTTGCAATTGTCTATTGTCCATGGTGAAATTGGTCAATTCCGCGACGGTCTCAACTGACAGCCACTCGAGTGGTTCTCTGTAGCATGATCCGCATAATGCTCCAGCGTTATGCATTTTTAACGATAAATGATTTAACGATTAAATGTTGTTATTTTATTTAATGATCGATTATTTGTATTACGCGTGTCTGACGGTGTGCGCGGTATTGTGTATACTTACCAATACTTACCAAGTGCTTTCGTTAAAGATTGTCGCGGAGATATTAATAAAAGAAGGGTCACCATTTGATTGATTTATTTCTCAACGCGTACAATATTCAGAAGGTAAATAATAAACTAGGAGTGATGCAATATGCGAATCAACAAGTTACTAGTAAATTCTACAACACGACCGGTTCAGCAAGAGGCAGGAAAGCGAATGAAGATTTTGTTTTACAAACAAAAGAGGGCAGGCTGATCGCCTTTTGTCTTATAGTGTTGGCATATTTAAAAAGAATATAATTCAAATGAATTTATGGTTGTTCAGTGCTTGCATATTACACATTTTTTTGTAATTATTACAGTTCATACACAAACATTACTTTAAAAATTATAGTAATTTAAACAGTATCAACCGCTAATTGGCGTCTTAGCCCCGTTGGCCCAACGTTGATATTTGTTTCTTACGATACTCGCGTGGTACTTGTCGAAGTGACATAATTTTGTAACAGATCGCTGTCACGGCATGCATCTTCCAAACCAAAGGAAGTGTTTCTATCCAGACAAAACTCGAGTCCCAGAAAGAGAAAATCCACTTACGGATATCGATTTTGACCTCTCGGATGTAAAGACGGAATATTTGCGGTATTCGGAGAGTTGTCAGATAGCTAGTGTGTTGTAATACAGGGAAGGGAACGCTTATTCCTCCATACAGAGGGAATCAGCGTTCCCCTACATTTCGTTTGTGTGCCATTACGTTTGGTACAAAAGCCTTTTGCTTGTTACCACTGAAATTATAAATGTTTTCAAAAATTAATTCCGATAAGACTCATGCTTACTCTCTAGAAAATCTCTTTTATTTTCTGACTGCAACAATACATGTACTCGAAAGGAATATTTTAAGAGACACAATCTGACTTTTAGTGAAGAAAAACCCTTTTCATGTTACGACTGGTACTATTCATTTTCTTAGAAGAGTAATCTTACCAAAACACACGCTTACTAACAGTGGCATTAAACCACTTTCATGTTTTAACTGCAACTACTCTCGTTCTATAAAGGATGATTTGAAGAGACACGTATTAACTCCGGGCGACGAAATATCTTTTTTATATACCGACTAATTATCCTTTTTTTTTTTAAATTTAACGTTAATAAAATTTAATAATGTTATTATTAAGTTCTCTCTATTCGAATCTCTTCCCTTATACTCGTGTTCCTATGAAAGCCTTACTTTCTATTCCACGGTTCAACAGTTTATAGGAATAAGCAAAAAAAAAATCAAATCAAACGATGTAGAATTTAACAAAATTATTGAAAACAATTGGCCAAACCATATAGAATTATTCACAGATGGTTCCAGACTCAGTCAGGATTCCCATTGACGGGCCAGTGTGTATGTTCCACATAGGAAGATAAGTCTCCCACACAAACTTCCCAAAGAATGCTCCATTTTCTCGGCTGAATGCGTAGCTATCATAGAAGCACTGCATCTTGTCAAATCTTACAATATTAGAAACGCCCTCATTCTTTCAGATTCGCTTAGCTCACTACAAAAAAATATGTTCATCCCCATTTAATTCTAATAGCGATTCCCTAATTTGTACTATCAGAGACCTCCTGTATTCCATTTCGCTATCACATACATCAATGGTCCTGGCCTGGATTCTGGTACACCTAGGTATTACTGGAAACGAAAGGGCGGACTCCATTGCTAAGGAAGCCACTCTTCACGGTCCAGAACAGCGTGTTTTATAAAGGGCAAAAACTTTATAATAATCTACCAAATTCCATAAAGGAAGCCTCAAGTCTTGGCACTTTCCGTAAAACATGTGCTATATACATAAAGAAAAATTTATGACTTGTATTTCTATTTGTATTAACTGTATTACTTAAACCCTATTTTTTTTTTTTTTGAACTGGGGTAACTGTATTTCTTTTTTTTTTATTAACTGTATTCTTTCTGTTATAATTTTATGACTCTATTTATTTTATTATGTATCTTATATGTTTTTTATTACTAGATGTATGAAAATTTGCTTACATCTAAATAAAGCTACAAAAATAAAAACAAACGGTCCGTTAAATGATATTCCTGTTTCAGTTAGAGAATATTTCCCTATTCTAAAAAAGTAAATACAAACTCCAATGGTCCTCTGAACGGAAAACAGGTTCTCTAAAAAAAGGTCATCAGTACTCATTAATAATTGGATTACTTCTATAGCGCCGTTTTCGTGAGAAAATCACCTCATTAATACAGCCTTTTATTCCTGTCAAGCCCTGGTTTCATAAATTCACTTGCATACCAAAAAATGTATTTCTTCCATAACTCGAATGAGACTAGGTTACAGTTCCTGTCTTAGTCATCTCGCCAGATTCCACATAGTCAGCTCGCCTTACTGTGATTGTGGGTTAGATGATACTCTGGACCATAATTTCTTTGAGTGTCCTATCAATGACCAATTTAAAAATTTTATGCACGAATTGGTAAAACTTAAAATTGATCTCCCTACCAGTATTCCCTGCCTTCTAAGTCTCAAATCCCTCCAATTTAACTATTTATTAGCAAAGTACATTTATAGAAATGGCATTAAAATTTAAGTCATTAGAGATTAAAAACACCTAAATTTACACTGTAACTTATTTGCCCAAATATTATTATCCTGTTTAAAAATAACTAATTGTAAGAACAATCTGTACTATTAAAATATAAGTGATTAAACATGGCCAAGATCGGCCTTAATGGGTGAAAGCCAGAAAATAACAACAAAAAAAGTTCTGCAAGTATTTTTAGTTTTTATTGTGACAGCTGTTTTGGCGTATAAGACCATTTTCAAACTGTTGTTAATCCACACAATAAAAACTAAAAATACTTGCAGAACTAAATAATAACATTATTAAATTTGATTTACATAAAATTTAAAAAAAATTAAACGTTTTACGAATTAAACCCAAAAACAATTAATTAAGTAATTATCCATGTTCCCTAGAACGGATTTTGGAATAACCTATACGATCTCGTAATTAAAATGATGGTTTTACTTTGTCTAAGTCAGAATCCCTAGTGAACATGCTGACACACAGTTGTGGAACGTTCTTATCGTTTAAATGCCCTCAATTTTTTTAAATTGTAATTTTGAAATATGTGAAAATGCAATGTTATATACAAGACACCATTTTCAAGTGGCAGCTGCGTTATCCTTTGTCATCGTTGCATCTTATTCCATACCATAAGGTTTTAAAGTTACATGTGGGGAAATTTATTAAGTGCGATTACCACCCGGCTTTGTGTAATCGTAGACACGAGTATAGCTCCAAACATAAACATTTGTCATGTTCTAATACTTATTATAAGTTATTCGTATATTATGGTATTTACAAAATACGACATATTTTTTATTTATGAATAGTGTTGTAATTGATTATATAGTATAGATACAACATCTGAAAAACTTCACTGTTGCAAGTCATCGGTCTTGCTACATTTGAAGATTGACGAATATGTCCCGGTGTATTTTTAAAATTAAATTGTTCATAACATGTTAGATTCCCTTGAACCTCTTTCTTGTCTTCCTCGTGTATAAGGCTCCTCACGATTCTGCGCTTCGTGGAGAGCCAATGACACCGCCGTTTCGGAAACTTGCGAGTTTTGGTCGGTCCAACGCATCGGTTATCTTCTCATGCTTCTCGTGCCTTCCACTTTGCCAATGATAATGAGCTTCTCCAGGTCGGAGTTCTCCTTTTGGCCAGCCACATGCCCAAAGAATCTGAGGATACGCTTTATGCAGACAGTTGATAGTCTATTATGGATGCCAAGGTCTTCCAGAATTGATGTCTTTGTGCGCCTGGCTGTCCTTGGTATCCTGAGTATTTCCCCCCAGCACTACATTTCGAGGGCGTCTATCTGCTTCCTTTCGCTGGCTCTGAGTGTCCATGTTTCCACAGCGTAAGGGAATATGGGGAAAATCAGGTCCCGGACGAGTCTCATTTCGGTGGTCTTTGTTATATCTTTGTCACTCCATATCTTTTGTAGTTTCCTCATGGTGTCATTTGTCATGCAAATCCTTCTTTTCATAACCTCCTTCGTCATTCATAGACGAGCCTAGGTAAATGAAGTTATTTTCTAAGTCGGTCATTTGTTCTCACAACGGTGTTTGCCCTGTCGATCACACTTTAGTTAATCTGTAAAACGTCACTTTACCATTATATCAATATATGGGCCAATGCGGAATCAAATTCCGCGATGAATCGACTGCATAGTTTTGGTATTTTATTTTATTTTATTTGGAAAACCAACAGTTTACAGCAATAATTACATTTATCAAATATATTTAAAAAATGAACCAATAATAGGTTTTCACTTAAGTATTTAAATTATTTAGTTTAAAAAAAAGAGAAGAAATTTTTTACAAGGTTAGCCAATGAGGTTAGGATAATGGGAGGGAGGGGAAGGGAAAGGGAAAGGATCTAGTTTGTGTATAGTAATATGTATTGTGTGAATGTTATTTAATTGATTTTTGGTTTGAAATTATAAGGGGCTGAGTTGAATAAGTCGAACTCATTGTATGAAGTGTTAAAATTTTGTGAAGCGCGTTGAATAAAGGTGTTTTGTTTTGAGTTAGTGTTGCATTGAGTTATGTTTAGTGTGTGGTTCTGTCTGGTTTGTCTATTGGGCACTCTTAATTGGATTCGTTCAAGTAATTCAGGGCAATCTATCACAGAGGTGGCTATATTTTTTGTAAAAACAGTACGTCTGCGGAATTTCTGCGGCTTTCTAGTGACGAAATCCCGAAAAACGCGGCTGACTCCTCATGACTCGATTGGGGACGATAGCCCCGAAAATCGAGGTATCGTAGAAAACGGTTTTGTATTTTCTCAATCCTATCTGTGTGTGACGTGTACCTGGGATTCCAGACTTGATCACTATATCAAGACCATAGGTATGGAAAGTCTATCAACTTACAAAAATAATGTTAATAAAATTGTATGCCATTCTTGACAGCAAGTTCATGATACTTTGTTAGTGCATCTTATCTGTATTTATTTTGTTTGTTTATACTATGGTATGTGGAGTTTTTTTTTAATGTTATGTCATCATTTTTTTTATTCAATATTTAGGTACCTGTCTTGCACGAATAAATAAAATAAATAATCTTTTGTTTTGCTAGTTGTTTTAGATTCGTGTTTGCAGAAGTTTAGTGAATGCGTAACATATTTTCAATACGGAGTCACGAGTTTTTCCTTTGGTAGATTTGACTTTAGAAAAGGGCGATCGAATTGTTGTACCTTTTGACGCGGTGGCTAGTATTGGGATCGGGTAAAACAGTGGTGTGGAAGGGCCACTACGTGTGTAGGTATTTTTTTCATAAATGTGTAGTTTGAGCTAACCTCCGACACGCAGACGGAGGAATCAAATCAGGGGGGGAACTGTGTACTTTGCTAATTGGGAATATTATCACGCCCTTCCCTTTACTCACCCGCTTTTACAATCCATAACACATGTGTATCTTAGTTCATAGCTTAGTATTATACTGACGAAGCTACGGTAGTAGCGAAACTCTAAAGTATAAATAAAAGTGATGTAAACAAAGTTATTGTTTTATTTTTTAAATGAACTTTGATTTGTTTCCACAGAATTCCACAAAATGAAGGTTTTAGTGTAGAGTAAGACTTTAAATTTTTTTATAGATAAACATGTGAAATGCTTCCCTATTGAACTGTAAATGGCTACATGTATTAAGTTCCAAACGGAAACGTTTGCCATGTTTCTCTATTGAATTAAGTATTTTCTGATTTCATTATAATTCCACAAAGAATTATATGCCTATATTGCATAATTAGGACAAATTGAACTCATTTTTTTATAGAAATATGAGAAGGGAGAGTTTCTTTACCATTTTGCATCATTAACTCGAAACCCAGAAATTTGGCTTATCTCCCTATTGAACTAAGGCATCGATTATTAAATAACATGTTACATGCAAATTATGTAAAATGGATTTGGAGAGCCAGGAAGCTAAGCTCCTTACCATGCCTTAGTAATATTCTGTCTGGCTCCCTGACCTTGAGAGCGGGATAATCGTCCCCCACTCGAAACGTCTGACGGACAGGGACAGTGCCATTTATATGAAACTATTTAATATTTTTATTTATTAATTTTTTGATACTTGCAAACACAAAAACCTACAAATATAATTTTTTTTTTCAAACACATGATTTTTTTTATCGTTCAATTACAAATACATCTGAACATATGTACATACACCCACGTGTAATGTATGTAAAGTAAAATTCCATATAGGCAAGGCCAGTGCGTGGGTATACCTGGTTTCAGTTAGTGGCAGTATATTACTATATTTGAATTAATACATGGATGTTGAACGTAAGTTAAATTAAAATTACAATTTAAATAAGAAAAGCAAAATTAAAAAAAAGGAAAGAAAATGGGGAAAATATACAATTATAGCAGAAAATGGTTGATATCTTTGGTTTTAATCCAGTTTTTTATAACATTTTTGTATGTGTTTAAATACAATATGTTTGGACACTAACTAACTAACTAAACAACTCGATCTTGGCATACACTTCTTGTTTCATTCGCTTTCATACAACGTCTCATACATTCTCTTCTGTTATTCCGACTTCTGACATGGCCCGACTCAAGTATTTGATTCACTTGATCGTACCACGTCTTCCTTGGACGTCCCCGGCTTCTTCTTCCATTCACATTCGCGTCATATATTCTCCTTATACTCCTTTCTTCATTTATTCGCTCTACATGTCCAAACCATATAAGCGTCCCTTTCTTAATCTTGCTCACTACGCTTACATCAGCCTTGCATACTTTACGAATCTCAACATTTTTCACACGATCACACATGGTTTTACCACACATTCGTCTTAGAGATCTTATTTCTACAGCATTCAGTTTACTTTCATCCTTCCTCTGCCAGTTACATGCCTCACTGCCATACATCAGGTAATTGGCAATCCCTTTCTAAAAATAACTTTTATTTTTAATACTATTTTATTATTTCTATTTTTGAAACTGATAATACATGGTGGAATACCATTATAATGATATAATAACACACATATAAAACTTATTTCTAATTATTTTTAATTGTTATCATATGTTCTAAGTAAAATATCTATTCTGTTTTATATAAAACCTAATTATAAGACTATTCCTGAAAAGATTTTAATCAAAAAATCCCATAGCATAACAATTAAATTAACGAGTCTAATTCAGAATTGATGTTAATAACTCATATTACTTGTAAGGTATTCCCCAAACAATATTAAAGTAAACCACAAACCAGAGGTGTACTGAGAATAACCAACATAATTAGAAAGTCGGCAGTCAAAGACGAATTAATGACAAATACAAAGAAAACCCATGTAATAGAATAAATCCCTTGTATTATCTCCCCACCCCTCCTCCCCAACATGTTGTGTATATAAACCGTAGTTTAAGATTAAGACTTTTACCAGTCTGAAGATGGCTTTAACAAGCTGAAACCGGTCACGGTGAAATAAAATAAAAGTGGAAATAAGTTTTATATGTGTGTTATTATATCATTATACTATTTTATATTTTGTTATTTTTTTTAAATATGGTATATTGTTACAATAAAAAACAAAATCAGTTGGTATTATGGTTCTATAATGATTAGATATAGATATGTTTTGTAATAATGGTATTTAGTTTTTAAAAGGATTGAAAGAATATGTGCAAGATGCCCAACGTAGTTGCAATTCTCATTTGAAACTTGAAACCATTCAATGTCGGCTACTCTCACCCTCAAATTGACATTCAAAGTTTCTACTTGTGCTGTTGCATTTGTCGTTGAAAGTTCTTTTTTTTATTTATAAAATAAATCAAATATTCGCAAGCAATGTGACGTATTGTCTTGACGTGTTAATATTTCAAAGCTACGTAACTCATGATCGAAATGGCGTTGTGAACCGTTTCAGTTTTTGCTTATACGATATATAGGTATTGTTAAGAATGCTGAGAGATGCACCTGAATCATTTTAAAGATTACACGTTTGAATGTATTTGCACACACCTGCACATTTTTGGTTTATATTGGTTCGAAATAGTTTATAGAACCCCCTCCCCTATTTTCCCCCTATCCCGTAGTAGTCATGCGATACAGTACACCACTCTACATAAGCAAATATATATTTAAAATTATTCTACTATATGTACGTATGTGATTAATTGAAATAAAGTTTTGGGAAAAGATGTCGATTGCAAAATAATGTCAATTTTAAAATTTCTGACAGTCGAGCGAGTGACAGTAATAAATTGTTTCTCTTTTGGTGAAGTTTATTTCGCTATGGCACGACCGGTGTATTAAAAACACCTAATTGTATTGACACGCGAAAGTAATTGAACGAAGCACATCGTGTATCATCTGGTGTTGAATAATTCGATAAAACTGTCAATAAAACACGTACGGAGCCGTGTATCGAACATAGTTATAATATGTTTAGTTTTTGTGACATTCCCTTATGGCAACATTCAATAGTTCCACGAGATTGAAAGGTTCGTTAATTTCCTGTTGCCCTGATAACAGTCGAGTCCCTCCTGTTTATTATTCCCGTCATTATTCCCGTCATTATTTCATCGTACGAGTTATCCCTTTCTCACCTGTCACTGCTTAGTCGTCTCTGTGAATTATCGCCATACATAATGCATTTTATGTTCAATGCCTGACTCAATTGTTTGTGAAAGGAGAGATTTTTTTGAAATGTTTTTAAATTCATTGTAATATGAGATTAGATATCAATTCAGTAAAATAATCCAGGAGGGCTGTTCGGGTTATTTTTAAGGAAATGATACTGCAGAATAATTCTTACTTCCCGGAGCTAGTGGAACTATGTCATGCCTATTTGGAGAATCTTGTGAAGCTTACCAGAATTGGGAAGGAAAGGGGGTAGAGGAGGGCTGGAAGTCACTTACAGAATAATGTTATTTCATTCACAAGGCAGCACGCAGCAGGTTGGCGCATTTGCGCTAACCTGCTGCTGTATAAAAATCTGTAACTTTTCAGTCATTGTAAATAACGAAAATTGATTTTTCACGAAAACTGCGCTATACAAATTATCCAATTATATATCTGTTCAAATCTGGTCACCTAACAAACCTACAGCCTTTTCATGAATGTTTCTTGATTCTGAATGTTGGTCTCTCACTACAAGAAATTGAGACTGTCTTTTCACTCCAAAACGATGTGCAAATAACTTTAATTTAATAAATTAATAAAAATTACTTTGTCACCATTGTTTTTAATATATAAATATTAACATGTTTCGAAAGCGAAGCTTTACTCATCAGGATTCACAGTCACTAATTTTATAATAAATTTTAAATCAATAATAATGTAATAATTTAGGTAAGTTTAATTTATTTCGATTCCGTTTGCCAAAACGACGTTAATTTGGAAAATGATTTTGTATTATTTAAACAGCGATAAAACCTTCACCTGTCCACATTGTGTATATAAAAGTTAATTGGTTTTGATTTATTTTTATTATAACTGCTTTTCTGCCTTGGTCCAAATTTATACGCACTAGAAAATTCCGCTGTTTTTTTCTGTACATTTCTTGGATTAATGTGACATTTACACCTTTGAAACGTTGTGAATATTTAACATCAACGGGTTACCTCATCCACTTGGGCCAGGCTTGATCGGCCTACCGGATGTCCAAAGCGAGAAACATGATTCGCATTTGATATAAATATACATAGACTAATTTAACATTCCTCCACAGCCACGTGTGGCTTCCATTTCCTTTCAATGACGCAATCGAGATTTTTTGTTATTTTTTAAAGATGGCCGGATGTCAAAACTCCACGGCTCTTTAAAAATCAACTTTCAGAAAATTAATAGTTTAACTTTCCTGCAAGAATTTATAATTTCCCTCGTATCCTTTCAAAAATATTGACCAAATAATAGGTATGGCGTTTTGTCTTTTTTAACCGTTAACCCCTTCAGACCTAAATTAAAACTACCAGTTATAAAACATATTTGATGCTTGATATCCATTATAATTATTTGAAAAATTATTATTAGAAGTTGTTGCTACTTATATTTAACAGAACATTGGATCTATAAGGTCGTGTTTCGCATAAAATGACGATGCAAACTCCGTATTAAAAAAATACAACATTTAAATAATTATAAAAAATTCGTTTAAAAATATCCTTAGTATTCACGACTTTATAAATATATTATAATATTAATATATCCCTGACGATGAAAGCATCTCTTTGAAACATGTAGATATCAATGTATATTTATAAATTGGTGAATACTAAGTATATTTTTAAATTAATTTATTCATAATGACGCCACAAAGTGAATACCAATCGTTTGAAGAAATTATAATAATTAATTATATAATAAAGTTTACATAAAAATTAATCAATGAAAAAATATATTCAAACCTTATATCAAACAAATATTTATTGGTTGCGGAAGTAGAGATTTAACACAAAATCACCTTTCATGATGTAAACATGACTACCACCTGAACGAGTACCTAAAATTAAATGAAAAAAAATATTGCACACAAAAGCCAGTAATACCAGACATTGGAAAACGAAAACCGCAAATTTTTATTCGCTCTAGATTAACAAATTCTGAAATCTATGTATTTTCAAACATACGTACGGTACGAAAGGGTTAAATGATATTTCATAAATAATAACGAGCTTTTTTAATAATAAAAGTTAAGGATCAATAATTATTCGGAAATCTTCGAAAATAATTTTCTAGTTTTTTTTTTGAATTTCAGCTTTTATTAATAATTCAATCTCCATTGCGCACAGTTGTTTTTGTAGGTTGTAGTTATTTCACACAGTTGCTTTAAAACCATGTCATTTGTTTATGATTTTCTACACTGAGAACTGATTTGCGACGGTAAAATCCTCCTTTCTTTGAAGTTAAAATATTATTTATTATAAATTGATAGCTCGGCAAATTTTTGGAGTTTTTTTTGTATTCCAAAATACCGGTCATTTAAAAAATATGTATGTTTATATGGCATACTTGTATAACAATATTAAAAAATATACCTACGGTGCACACGATAGAAAAGTGCATTAGATGTAATATAGACGATGATTCTATTTAATGGCATGATGTACCAACATTCTAAAAATAATATTCAAGATACTTTTGATTCTTGTCAAATCTCCAATCCTCAAGGTAAATTTTGAAGGCTCTCCGGCACTACCATCCTCTTTTTCTATCTGTGTTCAGATGGTATCATTGTATCACTCTCCGCCCACAGTTTCATTGTTATCATATCAATAGGAGAGTAGTACAAATTATTCTCTATCTTCAGCATCAGTGGCCGGATTTATTTATCTGTAACACGGTTCTCCGGGGGGTCCGGCCGCTGGACACTTCTAAGCTGTTCCGTCATCGTTCCGTGTGACACGCGCGCAACCGCGGCTGATGTATCTGCTTAACCCGGCCGCGCCATTGTTTCCTGTTCATCACGAGATAGTAGTACAGGGTGTAATCTGTCGCGAATGACAATAAACATTACATAAGTGACTTAAAATTTGTTATTCAAATATTGTCTCAGTATCGTGCTTGTGAGAGGCCACCATCTGTAATCGAATTGTTGATTGATCGAAATGGTGCTAGGTAGTTTTGTTTAGTTATCAGTTCTAAATAGCCAACCCAGCCTTCCTCTTCCATTTTTCTTCTGCTCCCCCAATTCCTTCAGTCTCACAAAATTCCTGGAATGGGGTGCCATGGTTCCACTGAATATTGCTTAATACCCCTTCCAATGGCGGTTATTCTATCTATCTAAGCTCAAAACCCTAATTTGCAGAGCTATAAATGGTGGAAAAACTCTCTTGAATTTACGCTGCTGCGGTTATCGAATTCGGAACCCCCCCCACTCAAAGTCAAAAGTTATGAAATCAGTTTGTACGTTTTCAGAAACCTCTAGCGGGTTATTTTTCTGACGTCCTCTCATATCGGAAGTTGACTTTCGTCAGGGCAATCTTCCCCTGCAGACTGATTTGTCGCGTCTTCTTCCGCTATCTCCGTTAGTTTTCCCCAGGATTATTTTATCTCCAACTGCTGTCAGTCAGTCTTTTATTTATTATTATAATTAGTTTTTTTTGTCTTTTTCTTTTTCACAAACCTTGTGTTTTCTTTTCTTCAATTATTTATACTATTATTCCTTCACCAAACACGAGAACCTTGTTTCTTTGCGGTGAGGAACAGCTATTTTATTTTTAATTAACTGCACTTTGTTAATCATGTACTATGTATGTACTTCTCTGTAAAGAAATACCCATAATTTTTTTTTAATATTATGTTCGTCTTACATCATGAAGTGATCAAATTGAAGATTTCTTCTCTAGTAGATCATTCAACTCTTTAAATGCCTATGACGTGCGGTTACGCCAACGCCGTCCATCCGTCATGTGCCAAGGCGTGCAGCCTCGCTGATACTATTTCGATGGCATTTGTCAACGCATATATATGTTTGTTGATTAAATGCAGAGGCATCTATAAAATGGAATGTTCTTTTTATTTACAATCGATCAAACTGATATCGTTGAGTAGGCACTAGCACAAATGTCGCCCCAAAATGGTGGCCTAAAACGAGTATTCATAGGAATTTGCTTGCGTTTAGCAGATTAAAGCTTTTGTTTTTACAATATTGATTAATTGTCTGTTGAATTTCCCTTTTTTCAGATTCTTCTCAGGCGTATTGGCGTCGGGAGGTTTTGGGAGATGAATTAATATCAATATGTATGATCATGTGTGCGGATATTTTTATCAGACAGATGTTTTTATGGTGATTTTAACCAATATCCCGCCGAATCAATAATACAATACGTCTTAGGGCCGAGTTACAGCCTGTATACTGTCCCAGCCTTGTCCGTTTACCGGAGAGTGCTATCAACAGGCGCTTGTTCTCGGCTGATTTATGGGCCGCCGCCAGGAACTTGGGAGCAACCTGTTCTCAAATATTCCATATCGGACGTCGCGGCTTATCCTGCCAATAGTCTCCGGCGGTGATGGAACTATGGAGCTTTTGAAACTCGTCCTCAAGTTGTGAGTAAAGTAGAGATAGGATAATGTCCAACGCGAAGCAACTTACTTTAATCCCGAATCGATGTCCTGTCTTCCCTCGGTTGTCCAAAGTTAAAACAATAAGTGCGGGTTGTTTCGAGACACCTGAAGGATTCATCAAAATTTTCAAGTTAATATTCATATGCTGTTATTATTCAAGCACTGCGATACAACTCTCATAATGTAATAATAACAGAACACGAATAAAACTCTCACAGATCTTCAATATTAAACTTTGAAATTTTGACGAAACGTTGAAATTCTCCGAAACAACCCGCTCTAAATGTTTCTTTTTGAAAAGTTTTGTTTTTATTTTATTAATTTTTTTTCATTTTCTTGTGCAATAAGTAAAAAAAAACTTTAAAGAGATTCTTGTGTAGTGGTGCATTCCGACGGTGGTTTGAATTGTAAAGAGTTCCACAGAATTTCCACTATACCGTACACCACTGAGCGAGAATGATTCCTACATGTATTTGTTTTTTTAAATAATAGTTTTTCACAAACTAAAATTTGTATTTCATATCTTTGTCCATTATTTATAATTTTTGATGAGGTTTTAACGATGTTTTTGAATGAAAACCCCTTGAATTGATTTGAGACTCAAGATTAAACGTTAAAAAAAAACTTGATCTTTGAGCTTTATGTTTTATGCATTGAGTTTTAAGCTTGGATCTTTTAGCTTTGAGCTTTGAGCTACGTACAATAAATACGTTATATTTTTAATCCACCTAAAGCCTGCGCAAGTCTTGAAATAATGTGTGATTATTTCTTATTCATTTCTAATTGATTGTATTGAGTTGAAGCCGACGTTGCGACAATATATAATAATATACTTAGCAAGATAAATACATTTGACTTAAATTTCTCCGAGATAATAAACGAATTAGTCGACTTTTATTGCCATGGTCATCGAGGCTTTTATTGCATTTAAAATAATCAGGTTTCCTTTAATAGACTTCGAGGCTTAAATACCCTGCTTAGTAGCAGCCTCCTTTCAGAACAAACTCGTTTTTTCTCCAATGACGAGAGCAATGTAAATTATACGGCGACGACAGTAATATAATTATTTTCTCTGTGAGTAGGCAATAGCGAATACATATTCTTACTGTCTGCTTTATTTACTCGCTACCAGTGGCATGGAAAACACTAGATGAGTCTTCTTCTAGTAAGCAGCCGGGGGTGAAACTCTGAAAGTCTGAAGTTTATCGTAATATTCGTAAATTATTCAAGCACGGTAGTCTTGTCTTCATACTTATTATGCTGATTTTATTTGCAGTAGTTTTTGTACCACTTGTACCAATCTAGGGACAGATTCTATCAATGATATTCTGTCTATACGATTATCAAGTGTTCCTACGCCGCGGACTCCTTGTAAAATACACCCATGTCCCTTGTTAATAATAAACAAATTGACTTTTCGATTAATACCAGGATTTATTGTGTGCCTGTATGATTTAATGTCATGTATACTAAGTATGGAGGAATCGATGAATTAGCCTTGGGACAATTAGTTCTACTTACAAACTTTTTTGTGGTAATAAAGGAGTAAAATTATTTTGTAGATCTGTCAAGCCCAAAAACTCTGGAACTGTAAACTATTCGGTCCTGAATTTTTTACAACTTTTCTATCACGGATTTCTACGTGAATAGTCATTTTTTATTTTTTTAAATTTAATGTAAATCAAATTTAGTAATGTTATTATTAAGTTCTGGAAGTATTTTTATATGTTTTTTTTTGTTTAATTCGTAGAAATCCATTTAAATGTTTTATTCATTTTTATTATTTAATTTAAATCAATTTTAATAATGCTATTACATTTTCAGAGTTTGGAAATGGCCTTGAACGCCGAAACAGATGTCACAATAATAAAAACTAAAACTACTAGCAGAACTTAATAATAACATTATTAAATTTGGTTTACATTAAATTTAAAAAAAATGGAGTTCTACAAATTAAACACAAAAACAATTAATTGGTAATATTCATGTTAATAATGTCGGCCTCCGAATCCGAATGTCGCTGGTTCAATTTCTGACGTGCGAATTTAATTAATTTGTGCTGTTTCACAATTAATTAATTTAAATAATATGTATTATATTTGCAAACGTTCCAGAGTGGAAGATACTCTCAGTATCGCCCCTGTTAAAGACCACCATTCAGAATTGAAACGTTTCTTGAAATGGCTTTTAGCCGTGTTTGGTGACCAGATCTGAATAGGGTATTTCTCCACCTTCCTCTCCCCCTTTTCCTTGCCCTCCCCACAATACCTTTAGCCTCACAACATTCGCCAATCGGGGATGCTATAGTATTACTGGCTCCAGACGGTTGTGAGCAGCTGGGACTCTTGTGTGATAGATAGTAGCCTTTTTTATGTAGTTTTGACATCCAGGATATTAAATTCTTTGAAAAGCTCATCGCTACAGAATCTATGGAATGAATGATTTTGATTATAGGTAAGGTACCTTAGAAGTTCCAATAGTGAAACGGCTACCGCACATAATTATAAATGACAAAGCAGAACAGTAAAAAAATGAAAACTCTTTTATTTACAGCATTTCTTGATAAATTTTCTGCATGAGATTCTATTAGCCAATCAAAAAGGTGCATACCATTATAAAACCTCGGGGGATTTACGATTGCTTTATTAAGAATGCAATTGCATAATATATTGTTTTAAAAGCGTGTACGTATTCACGATGATTGCATTTTTACCTTCATTTCCATTATTCAGCAATGCTAGATGCGTTCCATGCTATACGGTCCATTCCGCGGTGATAAACGTTGATCGGGCCTGGCTGCGGTGTAAAATTACGCAATCAAAGTAAACACGGCACGATGTGCCCGGTGCCGTGCCGCGCCGGTGCCGGTGTCGGTGCCGAGCCGCGCGGGATATGCGGCGGGAGGATTTATGGTCGGGGATTTGTGTAAATTCTTACAACCGGGTCTGGGGTGATCCTGTCCGATGCCCGCATCACGCACAAGTCGATGCGTCGAAGCCATGGGACGAGTCGACTCAAAGAATGGAAATACCATAATCTTAAGAATGTATTGAGAATTGCAACTACCCATGTATGTACATATATGATTAGATGCCTGAAAGTGGGTTTTTAAAAACGATTGGTAATGAAAGACAAAACAGCCGATGAGGAAAAAATATCAGTTTTTACGAGCATGTGTAAATTAATTGTAGGTATCATTTTTTTGTTTAAATTACGCGAACGTACCTACTTAAGGCGGTTTATTTCAACAGTCGGAATAACAAAAGATCTTGTATGGGGATGTGCATGGATGTGTCTAGCTTTGTTCAGACAGTCCACCCAACGCACAACATACATTCGCAACTGTATAAAGTGCATACATTACTTTGTGACTATGACAATAATATATTCGGATATTTTTATTCACGTACCTATCTTGCAAGCCTCTCGGAGTCTGGATTAAGCTGATGAAGGAAGGAGTGAGTGCTTGAGTTTTGTCTCACCCTTTTCTGTCCCTTTTATTTATGAGTTTTTTTTGCATTTTTTCTAACATTGTTATTTTCTGTTGTTTCAGGTAAGGAAGAGATGCTCTTCAATTTGGATACCAGGAAACTAAATTAACTAGAACATTTTAATTTTGTAGGTTTTCCCATGGTGAGTGTTGGACAAATGAGTGAGAGTTTCTTTACACATTTATCTGTGTGAAGGAAGAATGGGATGAATCAAAGTTCTGACGAAGTGCCTCAACCCTTTGTCCGGATTCTGGTTTTCAAAAACGTATCTTGCAAAGGTAAATTTACATGACACAAAATATTAAAATATATAAAATTTTATTAAAACATCATGCGTTTAAATATAATTCTATATATTTTAATATTTTGTGTCATGTAAATTTACCTTTGCAAGACCCCTTTCTTCCTCTCGCGTTCAGAATTCCATTCTCCGAGTTTGACTGTCCCATGTTTATTCTTATGGTATACTATCATTCCCTGAGCCAGTGCAAGATGATCACGACGGATCCGCGTAGGATTCACGTCGGACCAGATGTCTGTTTGCATTCACTGAGCCGCGCTTGACCCGAGATTGATTTATGCAACGGCCAATTAGAAGCGATCAACGCGCTTTAAAAAGGTGCCACCCCACTAAAAAGATCAACCACCCCTTTTATCTGATAAAACTTCAATTTTACTGTGTTTTACCTTTCTACATCGTGGTATAGCTATTATTTCCGTGGAGATATCAAGATCTCCGGGCGCTCAAATATATCTAATCGGGTGATAATCTCGTGTTTGAGTTGAAATATGATACTGATTATTGAGTGTGTGCATAAACTTTATGGAAATTACCTAAGTTTTACGGCTTTAAAATAAACAAAGTGATGTAATTATTTTCCCCACTCTAAAGCCATCTAACAGTAATTTTATTATTATTTTATTTTTTCGGAATGTGGGGGGAGGTTAGTGCAATCCCACACGTCGCATGGAGGGTGATATACACGTAATAACATAAATAAGAATAATAAATGTTATAATAAATAAAATTATAATAAATATAAAAATAATAAAAAATAGTGTATTAGAATGAGAGAAATTATAAAATAACAATATATAAAAATAAGAAAACATCATCGATGTTGCACTTCTACGATATTTCGTCATTGATCAATGGGATGGAAGATTATTGGGGCCAATATCTTACTCCAATTTGTTTCTAAACTCGAACCTAAAGTCTGACGGGATTCCATGATGAGGACATTTTTGGAGTGATTTTGATCCTTTCCCTCATTCCTGCCACCCTGGTTCTTATCAGGGTTCAGTAATAATTTAGAGAAATTGTATTATTTTGTCTTTTTATGTGATAATCCAAAATAATTCCGATTGAACTGTGTATGTTTCTCCTGGTGCAAGTCAATGAAAGGAATATTCAATTTGTGTAACTTCGATTTTAAACAATTAATCGTTATTTGAATACTGGGTGTGATTTTGATCTTTTCCCTCATTCCTGCCACCCTGGTTCTTATTAGGGCTATGTTCAGTAATAATTTAGAGAAATTGTATTATTTTGTCTTTTTATGTGATCATCCAAAATAATTCCGATTGAAGTGCGTCGGTTTCTGCTGGTGCAAGTCAATGAAAGGAATATTCAATTTGTGTAACTTCGATTTTCAACAATTATTTTGTCTTTTTATGTGATCATCCAAAATAATTCCGATTGAACTGTGTAGGTTTCTGCTGGTGCAAGTCAATGAAAGGAATATTCAATTTGTGTAACTTCGATTTTCAACAATTATTTTGTCTTTTTATGTGATCATCCAAAATAATTCCGATTGAACTGTGTAGGTTTCTGCTGGTGCAAGTCAATGAAAGGAATATTCAATTTGTGTAACTTAGATTTTCAACAATTAATCGTTATTTGAATACTGGGTGTGATTTTGCAAACGGACTGAAATGTATGTGAAAAAGTAGTTCATATTTGACAACTGTAAATTGGGGACTAACTCACAATTAAACTCTTTCACAATATGAGAAATAACTGTAGGTTAGATATGCCTAATATACTTGATATTTATTATTTCGTTGAATTTTCTTAACAAATTGGAGAGTTACTTGTTACTGTACTTCTCCTGCCTCCATATACTTTGAATTATTAATTTAATTTCTGTAAAAAATAATTGTTTTCTGTTGTATTGAGCTATGAGTATGTATGTACTCGCGATACCTCTTCGGCAGTCAAATTAAAAATAAATTTTACTGTGCTTTTTTGGCAAATGAATCCATTATGCATATACGAGTACATATATTAATTTTTAATATTCACGCCATCAAGATTAATATAGTGCATAGATAGGTAGGTATATTCATTTTTTTTTATGAATATCATGTATGTATTTAACATATTTTGTTTTTTTTTTTTTTTTGATAGAAAGCAGTCACTTTTTGGTTAGACATATTTAATGAAAATAAAACAATAACTTTGTTTATAACCACGAGAATTTTATTTAATTTTATTACGACCGACCGGTTTCGCTTAACATAAGCATCTTCAGGGTATAAAAATTAAACTGATCAAAAATACATAGTGTGTGTTTATATATACAAAATAGAATAAGACAGAACATAACATAGAACAAAGAAAAAATGAGATAGCATGAAATAGCATGAAATAGCATGAAATAGAAATAACCGAGCGAAAGAGACAGAAGTGCACATAATGGAATACCAAGGAATAACTGAACAGGTGATTATGGGATGGGAAATTTTACGAGATTATAGGGAATATACCTAATATTGGGCTATTGGACACATGTAGTTGATTATTAAGAATTTTATTTTTGGTTTTAACAGCTTTCTTTATTTCTAGTGATTCTAAATTATTTAATCTGTATCCATGACCATTTTTATGAAGAATATTGGCACCGGTGCTTTGATTGAAGGTATGATCTTTATCAATAAGGTGATTGGCGAATTCTGAAAAACCGTTATTATTTAGGCATCTAAGATGTTCTTTAATTCTAATATTGACATTGCGTGTTGTTTTGCCAATATAGAATGCTGAACAATCATTACAATCTAATTTATATATTCCCGAGTGACTAAGCTTGTCGTCTTTATCTTTTGAGTTGATTAAAAATTTACCTAAATTATTATTTGTATAAAATGCAGGTCTTAATTCAGAAGGAAGATTTTTTACACTGCAGGAAGAAAAATGATTAATGAATAAAATACGCCGCCATTGGTAACTAAGATTGTTAATAGTGTTAATTTTATGTGGATTAGCGAATAAGAAGTTTTTAGTGGCTATTTGTTTTTGTTTTTTACTTAAAATTGTATCAATTAAATCGGACTCATATCCATTATTTAAAGCTATTTTTTTAATTAATGCTAGTTCGTTGGAAAAATTAGTATTTGATAACGGTATCGTGACCAAACGATGGACCATTGAATGAAACGCGGAGTGTTTATGAGAAAAAAGGATGATTGGATGTATTATGTATAACAATGTCGGTGTAGCTGGGTTTACGAAATATATTAAAATTTATTTTATTATTTACGACAGATAAGGTGAGATCTAAAAAGTTTAAGGTTGAATTGTTGCCTATCTCTAATGTGAATTTAATCTGCTGGTGGTAGGAGTTTATAAGGTTGTGGAATGCATTCAATTGACGTTCTGTCCCTGTTCATATACAGAATATGTCGTCAACATATCTTTTCCACAGTAAGACATGTTTTATAAGGGGTGAGGAACCCGTTAAAATTTTGTTCTCTAAATTGTTCATGAATATATCTGCAATCAGAGGGCTAGTGGGCGATCCCATAGGTAGGCCTTCTGTTTGCTGATATATAACACCATTAAATTGGAAATAATTTTGTTTTAAGCAAACATTAAATAATGAAGTAAGATCATTTATGAACTCTTTAGACAAATCAGAACTATTTAACGTATTAGAGATTAAACATTTGCTCTCTTCTATGGGAACATTAGGAAATAAGTTAACCACATCAAACGATATTAATTTACAATTTTTAGGGAGGATCAAATTTTTCAATTCTTCCACTAATGAAAATGAATTTTTGATTGTATGCCTTGGGGAGAAAACATTGGTATTATTGAACACATTAGTAATAAACGATGATAATTTAAAATTTGGGGCATTACAACATGAGACTACTGGCCTGATGGGATTATTAATTTTGTGGATTTTGAGGAATCCATATAATTTTGGTGTTTTGGGGTTCTTAGTTAAAAACTTGACTTGTTGATATGAGTCATCTTGGAAAATTTGAGTTTTACACCCTTTTAATGTTTGTTTAACGTTTTCTAGGAACTTGCTAGTAGGGTCTTTCGGAAGAATAACGAAGTTGTCATTATTAATAAAATCTTGGACTTTTGTATTGTATTCACTTCGAGGTATGATGATTACTGTGTTCCCCTTGTCCGCTTTAGTCAGGATCAAATCTTCATCTTCTAATTTGGCACGAATATTCTTCATTATGAAAGTCTCAGGATTTGGAGTAGGTTTAAATTTAGGTATTAGTTTTTTTATTGTTTCAGCACTTTTGTAGAAGAATTTATGAGGTTTTTTATATAAAGCTGTATCGATATCCACTGCAACGTTTTCTATTGCAGCATTAAAATTTTTATTTGTATACTTTAGGTTATATTTTAATCCCTTTGATAATAGGGACATCTCCTCAGGTAAAAAATGTGCGGTTGACAGATTCTGTACACGATCAAAAAATGTATGAACCGGTTTTACGTTCTCAATATTATTAGATTTGTTTAGTGAACACAGAATATCTAGTTTTTTATTAATTATATTGAGTTTCTTAAATGCTTTTACAGAAACTAGGTTTCTCACTTTGTCATCAAATAAATCCCACTCGACAGAGTGTAGTTCGTATACTAGTTCTGTATGTAAAAGTTTTAAATTTAATTTTATATTATTACGTTGTTTATAAGTATGTTTAAGATCTTCTTTTAACCATGCAAGTTTTGCAAGATAAATGGAAGATTCATGGATTGAAGAGATATTTTTGGTACTGTTAAAATGGACATTTAAGTATTTTGGAAATACTTTCCTTTTTAAGCACTGATTAAAAATATATATATATTAATACACAACACTTTATATTTTACGGAAAAGTTTTTATACATTTTTGGCTTTTGTGGCCGTACTCGCCAATACTATATTTTGATAGAAAGCAGTCACTTTGTGGTTAGACATATTTAATGAAAATAAAACAATAACTTTGTTAACATTATGTGCACTTCTGTCTCTTTTGCTCGGTTATTTCTATTTCATGCTATTTCATGCTATCTCATTTTTTCTTTGTTCTATGTTATGTTCTGTCTTATTCTATTTTGTATATATAAACACACACTATGTATTTTTGATCAGTTTAATTTTTATACCCTGAAGATGCTTATGTTAAGCGAAACCGGTCGGTCGTAATAAAATTAAATAAAATTCTCGTGGTTATAAACAAAGTTATTGTTTTATTTTCATTAACATATTTTGCTTTACGGCAGTTTTATCAGTTTAATCAATAATCTAGACACGGTAAAAACCTTTACCTTTCTCGGGGACTTGCAAAATGGCAGTTCAGTACAAGTTCACTGACAAGGTTGAATAATTGTTCTCGCGATACATTACAGCTTTCCAAAGGTTAGGCGATCATTAATTACGGCTCCTACTGGTCTGTCGTGTAGTTATTACATTTAAAATTAATTTATTACACGCCTGAAACTCACTTAGTTTTGAATAAATGATAAAACATTGAATTTAATACTTGGCTTATTATCAGCCTGCATCCTACGCCTAGCTAGACTGGCCGACGAGTGATACTGATTAGGTGTCATTTATATAAGCGTGTTTTCTTTTATTTTATTATTTATAGTTAATTGAATTATGCCCACGTAGAAGGGTATACGCGATTTTGTTATTTTTTAAAGTATGACATGAAAGTTCGATTTTTTGTTATTAACTTCATGTAAATTGCACACATGAGTTTTCGTTGAAAAACAAACAAAAAATCACCTCACTCTTCTATGTGGGCTCAATTCAATTATTTAAATGCATATTTTGAGGTCACGTCTGGTTGAAAGGGTCTCCTCGACTACGAATCCAGAGGTTGCTGGTTCGAATCCGGCATGCGCACTGTGGTTAGCCCACGTTTAACATTTTGTAAATGACTTTGAACGCCGAAACAGCTGTCACAATAATAAAAAAAATAAAAAAAACTGAAGTACTCGCAAAACTTAATGATAGCATTATTAAATTTTATTTACTTTAAATTTTTACAAAAAAAATAATTAAATGGCTTTCTACGAATTAAACGCAAAAAACATTTAATGCAAGTTCCTTAACAAATTCGTGAAAAAAACATTTGGATTAGATGTTTGTCGGATTTTTTTTAGTTCTTTTTCTTAGGGTAAGTAAGCAGGGCTGTTCATCCTTTACGAACTGCACCCCACTGGCGATTAGGTACCTATTTATCACCATTCAAATATTGAACATTGAAATAAGCATATTCTTGTATTTTATTTTTTTGTGTTAATTACTTAAATGCGTATTGCCTCGTTGGCAGGGCAACATACTCTAATCACTGGTTAAATTATTGTTCAAGCATCTAATCGTGGAAAACATCTCGCTTCTCGCAAATGCCGCTGAAATTGACAGACAACGTTTAACAAAATAGCTTACTGTTTTACATACCTTCTCCTGTGTGCATTATTCTCATTACCCCATCAGGTTTACTTGTCAAGGCGGGGAATATAGAACGCAACATAACATGATAAATAATTGTTCCTGGGAGATTACAATCACCGTCAGTTGTTATGTGGCCAATTAAATGCATAGCGAGTTGGCTATTAATTATGCTGTTGTTTATTCTCTCGAACTATATACAACATGTTGCTGAGCTATTTGGATAGATGTTGCCACACATTGTGGCAACATGTGTCGTGCGTAAAAAAATAAAATAATAATGTGTTTATCGCGCAAGAGTCCCAACTGTTCCTTGGTCTCCCGAGTATGTTGTATGGCTTAACGGAATGGGGAGGGGAAGAGGAATGTTGAGATGTACCTAGTTTTTCAGATCTGGTAATTAAACACGGTTAAAGCAATTTCGTGCAAAGTGTCGATTCTGAATGGTGGTCTTTCACCAGAATATTGAATTGAAAATTGTTTTATTTTTATTTTATTTAATTTTAATCAAATTTAATAATGTTATTAATTTGGTTAATCCAAAATTTGAGGATTAACCGCAGAAAGCGGTCTTGAACGCCGAAACAGCTGTCACAATAATAAATAAAAAAAACTAAAAATACTCGCAGAACTTAATAAAAACATTATTAAATTTGATTTAAATTAAATAATACAAATAAAAAATTATATGGAGTTCTACGAATTAAACACAAAAACAATTAATATAATATTGTCTGTCTGTGAATTCGATGCGACCTAGACATCAGAGAAATTTAATATTATCGTAAATGCAATTCCATGACACGTAAATGTTTTTTCTTGGAAACCAAATTTATAATTACTGTAGCACGTATAATTTTTTGGTTGAAAGCGTTTTTTTTTAAATTTGTGTTTTTCCTTGTCATGGTCAAATTATTTTTTTTGCCACAGACCCTTGTTACTTTGAGGGGTGTTGGCACCCCTATTGTTTGGCACTCCAGAATGGGATCACTCCTGTTTGTCTAAAATTAATAGAAATTCGCTATGATGATTCAGCGTTTTACGTATTTCGTCGTAATAACTCATCAATTTCAGGGCTTACACATTTCTTTCGTTTCTACCTTGTATGTAGAATCTACCTACTTTTAATATCGGAAAAAACATAATTTACTTTGGACATACCAAAACCTGCTCCATCGGAATTAATATAATTTCTATTTTGGTGTCTCCCTGTGTAGTATTTTTTTATCGACATAATATATATCCGTTTTCAGTTTTTATGTGCCTATATAGCAAAAGTCGGCTTAAAATACAAAGATAAAATGCGACTGAAACGAGTAGTGTGTGTTTAGGCGGAGTAGTGTTGCATTCCATCCTCTCTGCTCTCCCTTTGGAGAAATGGCGTGATTGTTAGTAAGCCTCATTTGACAAAATATTAAACTTTTTTACGTCATCAATATAACATCGCATACTTTATGACTTATTACTAGAGACCTGAAAATTACTTGATTTCTTAGGCGAATTTCGCCAATTTCACGCAAATAACGCGTGATTTGCAGTTTTTGGGTAAATAACCGCGAATTTTCATAGTTTTCACACGATATTCTGGTATTTTAAAGTAAGAAAGTTATATCGTACGTTAAAATTGTCTATAGTTTTGATAAGATTGAATAGCCATACAATGGAACGCAGCTAACGTCATGCCGAAAACGCCGCGTATTGTCATTCTTTTTTCGATTTTGAAAAAAAAAGACTGTATAAAAATTTATATAAAAAACAACAATAAAAAAATGTTCACCACTTTCCTTGCAAAATACCAAAAAGGGAACACTGTTTTTCCTGAAAAATAATGCGCATTTCTTCAAAAATCCCACAAATTTCACTAGGATAACTCGAATTTCGTTAAAAATTACGCGAATTTTTAGGTCCCTACTTATTACTTCTATTACCACAGATACGATTTTAATTAGCGTGTGGTTTGATTACTAATATACTCGTAATGTTTAACGTAATTTTGGGTGTGTTCCACCCACCCAGTTTTTTTTTAATATTATTTAATAAAACACATTATATTCTTTTTTTATTATTTAAAATTAACCTTTACAACCAACCCTGGCAATCAAGACCATAATTACTGCCTCATTATTATTTTTTTCAAAATGATATTTCCTTTATGAAATGCCGTTAACGCTATACTGTAAAAACAGTTGCAGATATATAAAAAAAATAACACAATAGTTGCTAACGGTTGCACGTTGTATAAAAAAAATTAGGCTCCCTTCTCCCTAAACATTAAGGGGTAAATTATTAGAAAGAGTCCTTTGTTGTTAAAAAAACACGTTCCTAGTAAACTTGTCTGCCATCGTAAAGATACAGTTTTATTGACTTAACAGCCTTAATTCTGGATTAATTGTTATCATTTGATCGTGCAACAGATGTATGGCATGAAAGGAAACAATAATTAACATTTTAATGTGCAGCCTTAGTTGCTCCGTAGAGGATTAAGATAATTCTATCGCGGACTGATTTCGTTTTCATTGAATTATTGTGGGAAACCAGAGATAAAAAAAGTCATCAAAGCCTGAGTGAATTTGAATCCAGCAGTGTGTCAATTGCCATGCTTTTTGTGAAACTACGCTTATAAGGCGTCTTGTCTTATAATTTGATAAATATGAAGTTACCGATACCTACGTACCTCAGTATTTTTTTATTATTTTAATACCACGTTATTTTGTTGCTGTATGTATTTTTTGAAAGCTGTAGAATGTTTCGTAAAGCAATCCGCTATGTAGTATTTACGGAATTATCAAAAATATCTATGTTTTTAAAAATTGTATGTGGGTAGGTGTACTTCTTTGGGTACAGTCTCACATTTAATAGTAGAGAAAAATTAAGGACGCTACGATGGCTTAAAAAGTTTTAAATGACAACACCGAGATTGCTCATAGGAAAATAAAAGTAAGTATAAAAAAGCACAATGGTCCATGTGCATATTTTTGATCTTAACCAAACGGCCTTCAAAAAAATTGTGGTACTTTCCTAAGAGAGATGATTTTGCGTAACTTTCTAAGACTATTTTATATTCTATTATAATTTAACGTTTTGCAAGGAAAGTCATTTTTTTGTATTCCTGAAATGTATGTCAAAATACCCATTTATTAGATGTTTTAAATGAATCTAAATGTAATTCGCCGATCAAAATTATAAATTAAAAAAAAAACTTAAATATGTATTTTTAAAGAAAGGCAAACATTCCCAGGTTATAAATAACCTGACAATATTCGGACATCTCCTACTACCATCACAGTAAGCAGAGGATGATGCTTTTACCGTGATGGAGGACTTAGCCAGCCGAGGGATTGAACTCAATATGCCCAGACGCGATGCCAACTCAGCCACTAACCGGTAAATAATCGCGTTACATGTTATTTTGCCTTGTTTCTTAAAAGTGAAATGCCAAATTCGAATTTGAAAAACTTGGAATTTAAAAAACAAATTTTAAAGACAAATTGAATAGCTAGGTGTTGCTAGTCATGAGAATTTTTGGTTCCTCTTTATTAAATATTTACTTTTTTTTGCCAAACTGTGTACTACTTTAATTAAAGTCATGGTTTCACCATTGTTAACAATAATTCAATTTTTGTTTCTCTATTAATAGTGTATATATGTAATCGACACTATTCTGCTATCAAATTAATTTTCAACTGTGTCGTTTTTTGTAAAGATCGATTGTTAAGTGGAATATTTTCAATCTGTATTTTTTTTTTGCAAATGTAATAAATATATCTTTAGATTGTAGGGTATTTTACGGCCGACCACCAAACTAGGTACAAACCAATGTTGTAACATAACAACGATTTTCTTCGTGGTTTTTAATAATTCTAATGCTTCTGTTTTTTTTAGACAGGGAAGAAAATGAACCCGCGTAAATAATAAATTTATGAAATATTACATTCTATCGTTTTATGTTGTTTTAGTTACGAATGTAACACATTTGTTTCAATAAAACTCCGGTACGGCGATAATGTAACCAATAAAATACTCACGCTCAATGATAAATGACTTTGTTAGTCAGTCGTTCCGCTAATAATAATAACAAATAAAGTAAATAATCTTTTTTGGACCATTCCTTTGTTAATCTGCCCATTACTATGATATTTTCACACAGTATACCGTGTGGCGCAAATATGTCGTGCTCTCGGATTACCTCCGGTGCGTTGTCGTCTAATTGATCCGCCACGCACGTCGCCGTATGAACCGGTAATCCATTGCTAGTTTTTGTCAAGTGGCCACCATCAAGGCTGCCAGAGTGCGGATGATCGGATGGTGTCAGGCGAGGTACTTGCCGGGCGTTGAGATTTATAATATGTAGATGCAGCATAACTGTAAATGTTAAATTTGTAAAACAATTAACTTTAAAAAAACGTTATTTTGAAGTACACAGAAAATAAAATATATGTAGGTACACCATCCGAATTGGAAATCAGGTCTACCGCTTATCGTGTGGTCGTGTTCCCGAGTACACCTTATGACATCTTGTCCAAACTGAGATTATTTCTCTATTACGTATTTATTGTATTATATTATTTCACTAATTAATATCATAATTGTGCGTAATGATTGAAAAAAAATTTATTTGTATTCACAAAAACGGCGCTATGCAAGTCATCCAAATGTTATTTATTAATTTTTAACGCCCCGATTGGCTTTTACATATTTTAACATTTACTTGATTTCGTGTACAGAAAGAAAAAAAGGGTTTTAAGTAACAAAAAAAGAACATGATACATAGTAGGTACATAAGAGTAACATATTTATGATATATATGTGTGTATAATAATGTATAAATGCGTGACATAGATAAGTTATAAAGGAAAATGTTTTAAATTTGTAGATAATACTTTTTTTTTAATAAAAATAGCCTGTACATTATTAATCGTTTTTGTGTTTAATTCGTAGAACTCCATTTAATTTTTTTTAAATTTCAATGTAAACATATTTCACTCCAAATTTTATAATCTTTAAAAAAAAATAGTTATAGCCTGATCTACATGATACATAATATACAAGTGCATAATATAATATCATATGAGTGAATGACACTGTGACGAAAAATATAAACGTATTATTATTATTATTAAAATAGAATACCTGTGCCCTGAAGCAGCAAAACCTCCTTTTGAGCTTTGCCGTTTTGAAATCAGCTATTTTTTTGTATTGATTTTATTGGTCAACGCAGTTTTTTCAAACTATGGGGTTTTTAAATATATTTTTTGTTGTTTTATATGAGATTGCTAATATCTACTGTACCAGCGTGGTAGTAGGTATAATATACCTAATGTAAAATAAATTAAAATACATTCTACTGTAATAATGATTAATTTCGTATTTTACGATAACGGTGATGAAATATACTTATGAAAACTTTCATACCTAATCCTATCAATGCACACTACGCATTACAGTGCCCTGCCACCATTCTTCAAACTTCGCGCCGAGTTTTAATGAATGTAACATGCTTCTATCATTATCGTGGCCTATCGTTCATTTTTAGTCATAGCATTGTGAAGACAGCATCGATTGGAACATGGAACTGTGACACCGCGGCTCAACCTCAACAGATCCGTCGCAGGCACCGATCTTCACGGCAATACGTCTCTCGCGTCACAGGGCATTAGTTTCGAGACACACTGTACTGCCGACTTCAGAATACAGACCATTTCCATTCATACCATTCATTGCCCGTTTGTCTGTGAGCACGCATGCTAAATTTAGGATAGGAGAAGTCTTCTTCTCTATAGAGCTTTTGTTGTCAGATTTCCACCATTGTATATCGCTTCACTTCCATTACTTGAAAGATCTCACGGCTGTAGAAAGGTTTGGTGTGTGTCACTGCAACTCTGGACTTCCAATGCCACTCGGCCTTTCCCTACCATTCGGCAGAAGCATAATATATTTATTGTATTTATCTTCAATTCGATGGGATCATCATTACATCACCTCGGTTAGATAATCACTAGCACGTAATAATCACAGATGATTTCTTGAAACCCTTTACTCATTGGTGCTCTTCTTTAGGTGATTTTTGCACAAAAACGGCACTATATTTATTTATTTGTAAAAAACAAACAGCTTTTAATACAGATTTAAATAAAGGGAAGTTTTACAAAAGGTAAGCCAACAAAGTTTCTTATGCTAAAATTGGTTAAGTTAAGATGTTTTGTTATATAGAAATCATATATAAATCATTCAAGTTTTATTATTATTACGTACAGATTTTTGTCACATGTTTTTCAATGTGTTAACTTAATGAAGTCTTCAGTATAGTATGCACATTAGGTAATAATATATATATATTAAATGTTATTTAAAAAAATAAAAGCTTTTATTTAAGTTCTGCACAGCAGTTTCGTCCTCCTATGCATTGTTAAACTATGCCTTCGAAGGGCAAAGGGAAGAATTATTACGATGACAACATTTTATAAGAAAATTAATATTTTCTTAAAAACACCCAAAATTTCATAATTCACTCCAAAATTGGCAGCTTTGTAGCGGAATATAATTTTGAACAATGCACTATTACTTTGCTTGTGTTATCATTATATATAATGACATCTGCCCTAAAGAAAACACATTTTCCTTTATGCAAAATTTCATCAAATGACTAGTTATCATCTTTTTTTTTTATTGTGCTCAAGTTTAATTTGTAGAACTCCACTTAAATTATTATATATATATTTATTTATATTTAATAATAGCTATTATTATTCTATTTAAAAACAATGGTTCATTTAAATTAATTTGAAAATAAACCGTTGTATTATGTTTAAATACACTTTTTATATAAAATAATATTGGTTATTATCGAAAATTTAAAAACTTAAAACAAAGCAGTTACCACCTTCCTCGCGTTAATTTAAGTGTGGGTATTGTACAGACAGCTTTCATCCATTCCCGATAATATATTTACTTCATCGGCGCAGTTACTACTTCATATTTTCGCAATTTTTCCAAGGCACCGCATCTTAACACGTTCATTTATTGTTAAGCGTCGGCTTTACGGAATAAATTTACGGCCTGAACCGTCGATTTACAATAATGTTTTAATTTATCATCCATAAACCTTAAATAAACATAAAGCTTTATTTTAATAAAGAGGCGAGAAGCCTTAGCGGTGCCGAAGAAACATTTGTAAATCGAAGCGACTTTATTACAACCCGCTAGCGAGTTTCTCACAAAGAATATGGTCCATTCTGTACCATCAGAGATAGTATAAGTCGCCTTACGTCAATTTATCAGCATTTGTTTCAATTTTCAAGTTCTCTATTGTGGAGTGTCCCATTGACCACTCGATGCGTTGGCACTAAATTCATGTGTATGTGAGCATTATTGACTCCATAATGTATTGGGCGACGCCGAGCGGATTCCGAGATTAAATTAATCATCGCCGCCTCGGAATATTTATTTAAGCTTCATTTGTTCGTATTTTATGCTAAGCTTTTTACGGTGTTTTAACAGGATTTTATCGAATGAATTTTGGTGTTATCCAAACATTATTTTTTTATTACGCATCGACGATAGTTTACTACTGTATTTTTCGTGATATCGATTGACATTTTTATTTTACAGCAGGGGTAACCATTTCTCTACAAAAATACTTTATTTGGTTTTTGAAAAATAATTAGAAACTGTTACTTCGTGGTGTCATATATTTATAATATTACAATATATAAAAAAAACATTTACAACTTCGTTCCACATATTTTTAATAAACCTACTTTACGGGATGTTTACAACATCCTTTCATTTTAATAAACTTTTTGGTAATAGAAATAACCTTTTTAATATAGTTTTTGTGGTTTATTGCCTCCTGAGAGATGGTTTATATCGACGGGGATATTATTTTTTTTATCAATGATATTAAATTTAAAATTTGTAAATCATTATTATTTTCAAAATTCACAATAGTAATTTATTGAGATCGACCAAAGCTTCGCGATTTACTGGTTGGGAACCCTATGTCACGTGGTTATATTTTCGCGGTGTTAATTACTGAAAAAAATATCAATAATTCAGAAAATATGAAACAGAAAAAAAGTACGATCGCGATCAAGACTCGAACTTGGAACTTCTATACTATCCAGTAGTAACGTCCGATGAATCTTTAAATAATAATACGTAATACGAAATGTATCGGAGATCAGAATATATCAAATTGTCCTGATTGAAATAGTGTGACTCTATCCTAAAATCTTCGACATCGTAAATGAATACTGACGCAAGATTATCTGTAAACCATGGTTATTATTTCGGTAGTAATATGTATCTAACTAGCGGTTAAGAGTAATCTTCCTTTTGTAAGCCTGGTACCGCTCGGCGCGTGTGACAAAGATCACATCTGGATTACGATGCCCACAGTATCTCCGTCTCCTTTAGTGTGAATTAATATGACGAGACATTTGTATGGTGGATTAAACCCGCGAAAGCCATTAAGTACGTCTCCCACCGAGGGAGTAACCTTTAAGCGGGGCTTATTTATTCGCGAGATGATTGTCCCGCATTAAAGTGGCGTGCGGTGAACTCACTTGTTGATCATTCAATGAAAGATCTCTTCTATAAGTACATCAAAGGTAGTAGTCTAAATCACGGTGTAATAGTACCTACGTGTATTTCTGTATTTAATGCATATTTTTGAGTTTTTAATATATAAATATCAACTTGTTTCGATCATCTATTAATAATGGCGCCACAAAATAACTATAAATCTACTGAAAAACATTTAAAAAAAAAAAAAAAAAAATTAATTTATAAAAAATAAAAATAAATATTTTTCACTTTCACTGCAAATAGATATATTTAACGTAACTTAAATGTGAATAAACCCTTTGCTCTACTCACGTTGGGTTTTCAACCCCCGAACTACGGATTCAGGTGTCGGAGGTCGTCTATCAAACCTCTATGTACGAGTATGTATCTAAAAATAGGCAACGAAATCTCTCTATCTGTGTAAGGGTTCGGACTGGTTAGTGTTGTGGGCGCGATCTCAATAAACTCCTCCGTCTTCACAATAAGTACTTTGTCTTTATTATGTAAAACGATAGTACAGTACTCTTTATAATTTGAACTAGTTAGGGGCAGCCTGCAGGCAACTATCATGTGACTAGTAATCTCAAATTTCAGTGAATTCAAGTGAGCTCCATGAGCCGTATCTCTCTTTTTACCGAGCTTTTCAAATCGGGGGGGAGGGGGGTGGTGAACCTGTATACTAAAGATACTAAGGGGTAATATTAGGCGATTCCCTTAATCTGATTCGTCCTTCTGTCTAGGAATTACTCTGGGGACTTTTCTCAAAGTCATTTCTGAACACAACGAGCTTCTCTGTATTGCTCTAATATCATGTAATTGTGACTGGTATTACTTTTCAGGAATTAAAAAAAAATCTTTGTTTTTATGTACCGCACGCCACTGAGATCTTATGTATTATCGCATATAAATTCAATCCAAAGAAATACATAATTTGATTGCATTTTTAGCAGGCTTATTTCATGTCAGATGAATATGCTAATAGAAATTGGATTATCGCGACGTTTGTATCTTAGACCGACCCGTGTACAAATGCTTTAGGGCGTGGAAGACATTCTCGTTGCATGCATTTAAAATGATTTATTAAATTATTTATTTTTTGTGTGGATATTATTTCGTGTGGTAGATTTATTTACCCTTTGTTTGGTAAGGAAATATACATACTTAGTAATATTATATCAATGAAAAAATATATCTAATCGTTTCTACGACCGTCATTCGAGTGCCTTAACTTTACCTTATTTATTGGTTGGGTTACGCGAAGTCAGAATGTCGTTGTATTATTGTTATGCAGGTACAAACATTCTTTCCGTGTGCAGTTTTTATAAGAGGGAAGTTCTCATTAAAATTAAAGTAATTCTATAAAAAAATTGGGCGTTTTGGGCTACGGTAGCTGAGCACTGAAAAGTGCAAACTAATTGGCCCCTTTACTTCAATAATAAGGGAAAAAGCCGCTTTTTGAGTTTGCCGCTCGATTCTTTCAGAATTATAAAATTATTTTCGAAACAATAATTCAATTGTTTCACGTTTCCATTCAGCATGAAACACGAATCCTTATTAAGTTCACGATAATTGAAAATTATTTAAACGCCGTTAAAGCTGATTTTATATTCCGAAATTAACATGACTAATAACTGCTTAGTTCGCAGCGGCATCGAGTAATTGTACGTATCTTTATCGCCGTTTTCTCGCACCTATTAAACTTGAAAGAAGTTTCAATATGCGTGAATTTATTATGAGTCCGGACTTATTCTTTTTATAGCTATTTTTCGTAATTGAAACACGTCTGGGTGTACTAAACGAAGCACTCTCTGATTTTAAACGTTATTTATCACGTTTTGTTTTCATGCACTTTTCCTTGCTCCAGAACGCCGTAAAGAACGCTTTTAAATCTTTATGCAGATAAATAATACATAATATTAATTTTATTGTAATTTATGCCCTTGTTACATTACGTTCTTGGGTTGTGCATCACTTTAAAAATAATTAAAATATTACAAAAAAACTGAAGGCGGTTGTGTTGGATTAGTACCCCGTCGGTAAAGCCAGTCGGGCAGCGGTCTTCTTTATCGGCTTGATCGGTTTTTATTTAAGTTCACATTAGTTTGCATCACGATTTATAGTGGCCAGACCATGTAACACCGAGGTCCCTGGATATTGCGAATAATTTAAAACACAAACAAGAGTGCATTTATCCAACGATATTAGTTCACCCTTTGGTGCTTTTATTGTGTACTGCAGCATTATTTTGGGAAAAGCTGCCTCGATTTATTATATTTTATGTGTATTTATTTATCACTTTTTGAGAGTTACAGCCTTAGACTTTCGCCAGATTTGATGTGTTTTTTCACTCTCTTTATTCCTTTTGGTAACTTAGGACACTCGAGTTCTTGAACAATTTTGAGTAGACATTTTTTAATTGTTTTTACAAGCGATTATCAATTAGTTTTTATACCCTTGCAAACTAAACTTTTTTTTCTTATTATTATTAGATATATAAGAGGATAAAACAAAAATTAAAAATATTAAAACGCTTAGTATGAGATTAATATTACTTTTGGACAAAGAAGCTCTGAATTTTTAACTGTAAAATTATACAACGAACTCCCACTTAATATCAAATAAAGTCATTCAATCAATAATTGCATTAAGTTCATCAAAACTTGGCTTAAGCATTTAACAGGAGAAGAACTGACTAGTATTCTTAATATGGAAGTCGCTGAAACCCTCTTATTCAAAACCTAGTTCACCCTCAGCACAGGATCTCCTATTGAGGAGGACTATGAACAAAACTGTATAATATATTTGTATTTTGTATACTTATACCTTACCTTAAAATTTCAAAATTGTATAGAAATTAATTAAAAAATAATATTAAAAATAGTAGCCTCTCTCACTGATCTTCTATTACGAAAGCACAACACGTTCGCTGTTTTACGCTAAATGATGATTTGACATTATAATTACCACAACCTTGAGGTAAATTTCTCACGAAAACGGCGCTATAGAAGTAATCCAAGTATTATTATTTTTATATTATTATAAACGTTAAGACACAAGATTGAAAAATGTTAGAATACATACGAGTATATAAACAAATAAAATGCTCAATACCATGGTCACTATGGTCAGCCAATCCAACCAATCCCTCCATTCTGGAAGATCTAGGCATCCAAAATAGGCTGTCAGATGTCTGCCCTAATATACTAATATACTTTGCACTCGTCGCTCGCTGATAACTGATATCTGATAACTCGGATCTGGAGAAGTTCGTGGTCACTGGTAGCGTGGAATGCAGAAGAAGCTGAGGAAGTTCATCAATCGTTAGGCTAATCGAGTATCACAGGCGTCCGGAACGTCGACGTCTGCGGCTCTTCGTGCACCGCAGGACCGTGACGAGTTTCAGTGGAGTAGCCTGGTCCACCAGGGTAATTGGAGTGGGGTTCACGATGATCAGCAACATGGCAACTACTTGAAAAGAAGAAAGATGATTTGCGGTAGCTACCTGTAACGTAATTATCTGCATATATATATAGATATATATAAAGAACAGTATGTGTTTGTTTTTTATACAAATCTACACTTTTATTCCGAGAAAGGTCAACGCTTACACGATAATTCTAAAAACACCCCCATCCCCATCTCCCATCCCCTTAAAGCAGAATTATGGTACTTCTTGATGAAATTTTGCACACTTGACGTTCAAAATAAGAGGAAAATTACTAGGTAGGGGTAGGGGTAAAAGATCACAACATCAAAGTTTTACTCCAGTCCATTCATAACCCCGGGTACTTCAACTAGTAATTAATAACTTCCTCAGATTTCACTGCCGTGGTGTGTTAATGATATCAAATCTCAATATTGGGTGAGTAGGTTTTCGACTGCGGGCAGTGCTGGCGTGCGTTTAACAATAATTTTGATCACCCACACGTATCGTTCAGGCGAACAAGGGGAGGCAATGAAAAATCTCAATTTTATCGCCGTATCGCGCATTATTGCGAGGGTAATCCCGCAATATGTTTGGCTGATCCAATTATTTATTGGCACATATTCTTCGCTTCTTTCGCACCAGTGAGTTTTGCACATTGTCATCATGATCGGTGTCGCGTATTCATTTTTTTCAAGTAAATTGAACTCTACTCCTTTATCATATTAATTGAGTTTTTAGGCGTTTTTATTTCTTTAATACAATATTATAAAATATCTCATTAATTAAACTGACTGATAATGAGTTAGTGATGCCATGATGCTTGCTTTGATGATTGTGATGAATGATGATCATCGTCGCATCAGTACGGTTATCCATTATTATAGGATAACGATTTTATGCAGTATATAAAATTATGAAAATATATCATAAATACAAGTAGGCGAAATTGTTTGTATTGATGTATTTAACCGTTGAAGAACTTCACATAATTGATAACTTGTGCTTTCAGAAAGGTCGTCAAACTACTTCCGCATTCGAAACGTAAACGACCTTGTAAGCATTACGTTTAACCCAGTAATCCAGGATTGATTATGGTCAATAAAAACGGCGTGAGAATAGCACTCATCACCGCTGTTTGAGGATTAGCACGTCAGTCTGGCTATCGGTTTTGTCACTCTGACGAACAAACCTCTTTGACAAACCTTCTTCCTGTAATGATATCTGTCAGTAGGCATTTATCTGCTAAATTAATTAGCGAGGCGCTGGACCATACTATACGGTTAATCTGCTTGGCGCCAAATCGTTATCCTCTGAATTAATTTTTGATTCGATTCATAGTAACCGAATACTGGGGCACACTTGAAGGCGAATGAATTTGTTCACAGAATATGGAATACGGAACGTCTTAGGAAAATCTTGAGAAAAATCCAAAAAGGGACATGCATTTAATTAATTCACATGCTTTGAATCAGTTTATGTAGTTTCCCGAAGGCGCCTATTTTGGAAGTATGCAGGAACCAGAACAATGTGTATTATTTGGGCAAAGTCAGGTAATAAAACTGATTGATTCATAAAAATAAATGACTTTTGTAAGTTTGTTTGGACTGTCGCTAAAGTCCTTTGAACAACACCGCCTGTGTTGCCACAATTGATATAAGCCGACATAAATTTTGAACTTTTGAATTATAGAATTTATAAACCTGTATCTCCGTATCAGATGGATTGAATTCACGTTGCGTGTGTAGTTCTGCACACGGGCCCTTGCTCCGGTCTTTAGGTTTGAGTTACAGGGATGGTTGGCTGTCGGTCTGAAGATGAAGAGGAATGATAAAAACGACGTAATGAAGAGTATTTTAAACGCCGTTCTTAGAAGTGCATAATGCTATATTAAGGTTTTTTAATACGTAAAACAAGGACTTTTCATAATATTTAATCAATAAAACTTCTTTACTGTAATCGCAGCTAGAGTATCCATCTCCTGCATGGTTCCTATTTATACTTGTAACTTACACCGCTTTGAGAAAGTACAGAGGAGGTTTCTTAACTGATAAATTGAGACAATCTGTAAATAATATCTGCTACAAAACATCCTTGTCTCTGTTAGAACTACTCGACTCCACCATCTTTTCCATTGTGACAACAACAGTACGAACTATTCACATAACTCACCACTAGCGCGTCTTCATCGAACTTCCAATACCTTGCTCCTTTCCAAAGGTAGGCTGTAGCTGTTCAGGTGTTGATCATTATTATTCATAGCAGTCATAACACCATGACATATAAGAAGGATAAGGCACCGAAGGCAAAATGCAACAAAAAATTAGAAATTTGCCTAGCGGTAACAGTTTCTTACGGTAGAACGATCATGAAATATGAAAATACTGGAAAAAATACTTTTTTTAGATAATTTGGACAAAGAAGGTAGGCACGGCTTAAGTATCTATGGACTGTACGCCATTGCTATACAGACCTTTTCCACCTATTTTGAACTTTTCCGTCCTGCATCAAAGCAAAAATAATTAGTTCCGTATGTAATATTAACTTCTGACGGCCTCCATGGTCGAGGGGTAAGGCTCTCGACTACGAATCCGAAGGTCGCGGGTTCAAATCCCTCCGTGCGCAAGTAAATTTTATTTAATTAATTTTAGCTGTTTCACAATTAATTCATTTAAAAATAATATATAGCATATTTGCGCGCGTTCCAGAGTGGAAGATACTCTCAGTATCGCCCTGGTGAAAGACCACCATTCAGAATTGAATTGAAATAGGTTTTAGCCGTGTTTGGTAACCAAATCTGAATAGCCAGATATTTTCATACCTTCCTCTTCCCCTTCTCCTTCCCCTCCCCAATATCTTCAGCCTAACAACATTTCCCAATTGGGGATGCCATAGTCTCACTGGCTCCAGACGGTTGGGAGCAGTTGGGACTCTTGTGCGGTATTCATATAAAAAAAAACTAACTAATCTACTTATTCCCATTCTACCCTATTATTGTACGACGTGTATTATGCTTGTAAAGGCCCTACGGGTGTTCAATATATAGATAAAATAAAAATACACATAACATCATTAAGTACCGATTTGAAATATGGATACGTCCCGCATTTTTATTATCTCAGAGAATTTCAAAAATTTCTTCAATTTTTATGTCAAATATCACATCACACCCCCTTTATCTCAGATAATAAAACTACTCTATATATTAACCGAATTTACGTTTGGATCAATTTACAGCCGTTTAAATATCATCGAAAGTTACGTTATATTAACCCTTTAGGTGCCAGCGAACGATATATCGTTCCGATACATTATTGTATCCATCAATTATATTTTTTTTATCGGTTCATCTCAAATAAAAAAAATAAAAAAAATACTATTGATGGATATATATGTAGAAACACGTTCACAGCGATAAATTAAAATGAAAGTAATCAAAAAAAATAATTATATATATATTCATGGATTATCGACACCTCTCCAGCATTTAAAAAAAATACATGTGGCACCTAAAGGGTTAAAACATTCGATTTATAATGGCATATTTTAATATAAAAGTGAACATTTTCTTTCTAAGGTGCTGCATTGTAGTTTTCTATTCCTGCTAGCGTTTTAAATTACCCATAGCTGTTTAAAGACGCACAATATTATATAAGTGGCAATAACTTGAAGGAATAAAATTATGAAATAACTATTATCTTACCTAAGAACAATATCTTGAACATTAAACAGTTAACCAAGTTTAGCTCTTTACCACTCGTTGACATTTTACATTACCGCATTTAAGTGTCTTCGGTTACAGTAATAATTTAATTATATCCTTGCGATTTATTTTAGAATGGAAGTGAGATTTTACCCACGCTCAGCTTAAAACTTCATGACTGACTTGCGGTGGATAGTGGTTAAAGTCAGGAATAACTACAACTAATTATCTTTGGAACTGAAATAAATATTTTAGGGCCTCCTCCACGTTCTACAATTGCTAGGGTTGAACAGGTCCTCCTGTCAGAGTTATTCTCTTTGATCTAACCGTTTTTAAAATGAAGATATATAAATATTAAATGAGTGTTACCAAATATTCTTAAATGATAATACCTCCAGCTACTGAAATTTGCCGGCAACATGGTATACTAGCGCCCTCTAGCGGCCCGAGTTGTACGAATTGTTTTTTTCATACATTTAATAGAATTGATCCCCGTAGCTTCTTTTTAAAAACATACATACTTGAGCAAAAAATGAGTAAAATCAAATGTAGGTTACCTCATTTTTTTTTGACCTGGTGTAGTATGTTGCCATCGCAATGTATGGTAAATGTCAAGAGCTGCGCTTATATTTCTACGGTATTGGGTGTTTTCCCTCCTACCAAATGTTCTTTGAAATTTGACAACGATTAGGCAGTCGAATAATATTAATATGATTTTTTAAATTATAAACCTTTATAACCCTTTTCCATCTTTTTCATTTAAGACCGGATCGGTTTCGCCTCATAACGGGCATCTTCACACTGCCTTATTTTAAATTTAATCTATCGTATATTATGTATAATTTATATTTGCCTTATCCAACATTGCACATTTATGACAGATTTTTTTTATTGCTTACGAAACGGCTTTAAAATTATTAAAAATGTTTAATTGGTATAACTACATTAAATTTCAAGTAAGTCAAATTTAATAGTGTTATTTTTAATAATTTGGTTTATAATTATTGTTACAGATGTGTTTCAGCGTTCAAAGCCATTTTGAAGCCAGTTTGAAAATTGCCTTGAAAGCTGAAACAGCTGTCACAATAATGAAAACTAAAATACTCGCAGAACTTAAAAATAACTGTCATAATAATAAAAAAATAAAATACTTGCAGAAGTTTGTTACATAACGCAAATAATCCATAAAACTAGCCGCTCGTTAGACAACAGCGCCTCAAGCGGCCAAAGGCAAGACCTCGCAAAAAGAAACATCCGACACCCGGCCTTGAAAACACGCACTCACCGCTCGAACCCCGCCTAACGAACACCCTCACTGGACCTGCACTGAAGATGGCTTCCCGCCCTGCCACGCTACGCTACGGAGAGCTAATAATTGCCTTCCCAGGAAACACATTGCCGCTACAAACTAAACCGTGAGCTGTCTTTAACATTTTCCCCTCTATTGGTGTTGTATTTTATTCAAGTCACAGTTTACCATGCCCGTTGTAGAGAATTATCAGAGAGAATTTGCCCGTAACATTATTGTGAGGTTAGGTTAGCCTGTTCACCATAACTACATTCACCATGTCTGTACCTTCCTCCTAATTAAACTACTGAGTTTGAAGGCATATGGGAGTTTCATTTAACAAAGTATTCGAGTCTGGTTCCCAAATATAAGCCCGCCTGTCGGCCCACGATCCTGCAGAGGAGCTCCAAGGCCTACCGAATCTGAGCTAGACGAAGGTCCAGAGCCGAGCTCCCTGGGAGAAACCCCCTCACCGGGTAAGTCTTACAAATGCTCTGTCTCCCGTAAATGCAGCCTACCCAACCTTCCTCCTCTCCTTCTCCCGCATTCCTGCACCCAGTCAAATCCTATTTATAACAAGTTAATAATGACATTATTAAATTTAATTCTACAAATTAAACACAAAAACAATTTCGGATATTTTAATATGGGTCGATTTGTAAAATATTTTATTATGTTATAATAGGTAAACATTAGGGTAATAAATATCATTCGTACTGTTCTCCTTAGATGTCGGTGACAAAATTTAAAATTATATTTCAATCGTATTTTATATGTATTTCCTATTTACATCCATGTGTTCGATAGTATTATTGCATACAAGTAAAGCGAAACTACAATGGATATATTATAGCGGAGTCGGCCCCTTTCTCCAATTGTCTATTAATTAATTTGTTCTGCTAGGTAGCAAAACTTTTTTATGGATATAAATTAAATAATAATATAAAATTGAATGTCTTATTCATTTGATTATACGCCCATCTGGGCTTTTACGTGGATTTTAAAACATAAAATAAAGAGCTATCGAAAATTACAAGTACGTGGAGATTATACACCATCAAGTATTTGTTAAAGAATGAGACTGATTGAATGAGTTGGTTGTGTAAGTGTTGCAGAAAAATGTTACAGTTTGTCTTGTGTTCCTCGTCGGTACATTTAATTTAATAGTGGCTAGGATGACAAGGCTGTCAAATAGGTTGCTAATGATTCTATATTATATAATACATATGTATGATATAATTTAATATTAAATATCATCTTCTTGTACTCCGGCTCTGGTAACCAGTCTGATCTTGTTATTCCTCTTAAGCCATCTGGTATTAAATTTCCTCTTTACCATCTTCGATAAACTCTTAATACCACAAAATATACTTGTGCTGTTTGGTTGCCATCACCGCAGACATACCGAGGGTCAGAACCAAGGAGCGTCTTAGAAGGCTTTCCCAGAATCTCTCTATGACCCTGGTTCATCTGAATTATGGTAGTTAATAAGGAAAAAAAGGAGATCTCTTGACATTCATTTGTCACTCTTGTTCTTAGTCTGATCTGCTTCCGTAGCTTCGGGAGTCTCGTTTCTCCACCAACAGTCGGAGGTCCTAAAACGATCGACGGGTCTTCCCAAGTTCTGCTTACCAAGCATTTCCCTGTCAATGTCTAATTTGTTCAGAAATTGTCTCGCAAAAGTCGGCTATTGTTGACGTACCTACCTATAAAACTTTTCACTTTTTGGATCAGTGTTACGCTTAACTAAACGTTAAAACTCTATCGCACATTTAGTAATAATACAAAAACTAGCTGAAGTACCCGACGTTGTCTGGGTTTATGAATTGTTTGTAGTAAAGTTTTGAGGTTGTGATGTGTTACCCCTACTCAGTAATTTTCCTCTTATTTTGAACGTTGAGTGTACAAAATATCTGAAAATTCTGCTTTGATGGAGTGTGAAAGGGGGTGGGGTGGTGAATTATCATGTAGACAGTGACTTTCCTCTTGTTTTGAAGGTCAAGTGAGCAAAATTTCATCAAGCTTTTAATAAAACTGTATATTTACATTAAAAAAAATAAACCTACCCACCGACACTCTTCTTTACATGGTACAGGGTGTAATAGCACATACGAGTATTGATGCTATCTACATGTTTTACTTCAAATAAGCTCAGGAATCACTGGCTAAAGTTTGTCGTGCACTTGCTGTTACACTCTGTATATATATATATAGATAAATTAACAAGTTTATGCGTTGTTACAATGCAGTTATTGTATCTTATCTTTTCGGCTATACGTATTGAGGGAACTCTTTCCTTAATCCCCTACCCAAATATTTTATTTTTAATTTTTAATTTGCAATATTTTTTAACCTCATACATTATTAATATTATATGCTCGCGGTCATAAATCGTCCCATGTCCACGTATCAAATCTTCTATCGTGTTTTTTTTACCTCGTGCCTAGCTCGAATATGTACATAATAATTGTTGGTCCTACGACTCCGCTTAAGATCTCAGCTCGAGATAGCGCTAGTTGTTTTTGACTTGCGATTGCCGATTTTAAGGCTCCATTTTTCATGTCGCTAGTCTCCCTATCTGCATTGCTAGCTTGTTATTTGATAAGAATAATTATTCTGAACAATGACCTGTCCGCATTTAAATTATCTTTCGAGCTAGATAGATGGGTTAGATACATGATTGTATTTTTTAAGTGTTAATTGCGATAGCCTTCTGCAAAATCATTCAACCAATAAAATGTGTATAATTGAGTTTACCACCAGTGACATTTATTGAATAAAAATGTCTATTTATTAATATTTTTGTAAAACAACAAAACGTTATACAATCCGTTTGATTACATTTTTTTTTCGCTATGTATGTACCTAACCCCTTTTAGACTCCGAATTTCGTGACGCCTAAGCTGTCCGTGGTTTGTCCGTAGTGACGTAATTTGAGGGGCAGGATCTATAAAAGCATGGAATAGTGCCTAGGGTAGTATGTTTGTATTGGTATGTGAAAAGAGACTAAACACTCGTATTACTAGAAATGCCATCAAAGATTTACTCCAAATTCCTGTAATTCATACTACTTTTGAGCAACGGAATTTTAGGTACTTTGCGATAAGAATTTACAACATTCTTCCGGGGTTAGCATAAAGAAATCTGATTCGCTAAAAATATTCAAACACAACGTAAAAATTGGATTAAAAGAAATGATTGGGCAGTTACCGGTGCACTTCGACCACTCAAATTCGAAATTATTGATTCAACGATTTGCGAAGAATATCTTAATATAAGTGTATATTCATAGGTATTTTAATATTATAAAATAATTTGCAAAATTACTGCCTCGACACAGGCTAGCCTAGTGGGGCGGGTTACTTCAAGAATAACTGTTATTCTATTATTTTCTATTTTACTTTATAAACCACTGTGCACTTACATTATTATATTATACATATCTTTTAGTTATAGTTCAATTTAATTACAATAAAGATATTATTATAGTTTTCCTCTTACTTCAGCTTTACAACATCCCTAACTGGGGATTCCAAAATCTCATTGCCTCTGGGTAGTTGGAACTCTTGCGCGGGACTCGCATAAATAAATATGAGGTACTATAAAATTGCTTGACATGATGTATATACGACCACTAATGTAAATTTCCTGCTTTCTGTTCTTACATTCTGCCACCTCGTGTAAGTATACGCGCATATCTCATTTCAGAGTTGTATTTTAATTTCGCGGTCATGCGTACGAATTACCGTCGTGTACGTATGACGGCCGTAAAGCAGTGGCTGCCGTGCCTTCCCTCTAAGGGCGAGCACAGAGCAGTGAGCACCGAGCAGCAGGTAGCGGTCGCCCGCTTGACCGATCTTGCCTCACGATACGTCAGCGGCTATGACTTATTGCCGCAATAATCCCGCAGATTTGGATCCCCGATATTCCCTGTAACACGGCCGGACGCGCATAATATATTGTTATTTTACGTCTCCCCACTTAGGTTCTCCATCAGCTAATGCCGGCCGCATGATCTATGGCAGGGTTCTCCCTTGGATTGTCCAGCCTGAGAGAATGCAGCAAGACGATTACGCCGCGCCAGTCACCAACCTAATTATTGGCCACCATTGGATCGCGATTTACGAGTATACTCGTACGTATACAGAAATCGAATTGCTTGAACGTACCTATTTTTGGTTCGCAGGTGTTTGGAATAAATATTCGGGGACTCTGTGAGAAGAAGAATTCTGAAGTGAATTAAACGGCTATTTGACCAGGCTCATGTGAAGTGTCGTAATTACACCGACGATGGGTTAATAAGACAGGGTTCCGTGAAATTCTATTATATTATAATGTATATTCTACCACTATTCCCCATGTTGATGCTGTGCGCAACCTTAGAATGATTCTGGACGGTAGGTTACGGTATGAGGAATATGTTAGAAAGAAGTCACAGTGGTGCTATTCGAGGCTTGGTCTGTTGAATAATATAATAGATCAGATAAAGTACGTTGGATTATTAACGTTCTTTCAATATTGGACTATGGGGACATAGTGTATGGCCCCTCTCTACTAAAAAAAAACAAAAAAACAATTGCAACGTGTCTGCTATACTGTCCCGAGACGCAAGTATATCTCGCCTTATCTTTATAGGTTTATTACTTAGTATCCTATAAGTATGTCCAACAAAAGTTCCAAATATACAATTTGAACAATTTCGAAGGATCCTACCTATCTGTTTGATAAACTGCAGTGGTCCCGTGACTCTCATGCATACAATACACCCCAAAGAGGCCATTTACTTGTTCTCCAGACATCGAACCGTTGCATTTGAGGATAGTTTTTTTTATAGTACTCCGCACAGGAGGCCACGAGGGAAATAATTTCTCTCAACTGAACTGTACTGTCATCCGCGTAACAATGCACATGTCAAAAGGTGATTGATGTGCAATAACAACAAAGTCGGCGACAGAACAGGCAGCATTTATTGAATGCGAGGAAGAGGTGAAACCGTCAGCAACCGTCTGAATCGACCTCTCCCTCAAAAGGTCAGCAATCCACGTGCACAAGAATACGGGAAGTCCGTAAGAAGGCAGTTTGTTGACAAGTCCTTGGTGTCAAACCCGATCAAAGGCCTTGGAAATGTCCAGTGCAACCATTTGAATCTCACCGTGACGTTCCAGGGACCGCCTCCAAACATGCGTCATGTACGTTAGAAGATCACCGGACGAGCGGTTCCGCCGGAATCCGTATTGACCGTCGTTAATAATTTTGTTCTTCTCGATGTATGTTAGCAGTTTGTCGTTGATCACGTGTTCCATCACCTTGAACCGAATTCTGTGATCGCTATGATGCGGCAGTTGACCGGATTGGAGCGGTCACCTATCTTATAGCTATTCCTCAACAAAATAGGTATAAGAATAATCCTTTGTAGTCTCTCCCCACCCCCCCCCCCCACCCCTAGATGTTGTGTATATAAACCGTAGATGAAGATTAATTTGTACCAGTCTGAAGATGGCTTTAACAAGCTGAAACCGGTTTCGGTAAAATAAAATAAAAGTGGAAATAAGTTTTATGTGTTTTATTATATTACTAAAAAAACTTACCTTATATTCTCTAACAAAATTGTCATTACTATAAACGCCATAATTATTAAGTTTGTCAGAGTTTTCCGGTGGTCGGTGTGGAACATTGTTTATGGTTCTTCCATCACTGCTTTCTCTACTAAGTTTGACTTACGATACAGATGGACGCGATGGCACGGAGCCATATGAGCTTTGCATCTTTTATCAATTCGCACCATCGCCCAGGGCTAAATCGCCCACTCCGCGATGAGTTTGGTGAGATTCCTACGGATTTCTTGGGCACTGGCCGGTCAAGTTCACGCGGGGGGAGGCTGACCATCAGAATAGCTCATGCCTCGACCTCATACCAAGAATGCGGTTCGCACTACATCTCCAACATTCTCGATACAAGTTAAATTATACCCCTTTGCACTTTCTTCGGTTTCCTTGCGAGGGGTTTGCTTTTATTTTATTGACTAATATGAGGTAACTGGGAGTCTTTGGGTTTATGTCATCTTTGGGATGGCTGTGCGGAAGGTCTGTTTAAGGAAGGAAATGGTGGACCTTGTTCTTGGAGTGACCCATATTATAAGACGGAGGAACCTACTCAACTGGCACAGAACTAATACTTTTTAGATATTTGCTGGTTGTGGAATGTGTTAAATAATAAAATAATATTTACTAGTGGATATTGGTTTAAGACCGGACCGATTTCACCCTGTAGCGGACACTTTTTAAGTTGCAAAGAATTTTAGTCGTAAACAAACACGTTGAAATGAGCACCATAAATATCAGTTTCAGTTAACGAGTTGCTCAGTTCTGTAAGGATTTTCTATGTATATATTTCTATATAGATAAGTGCACGAACCAAACTTCCACCGTTCAAAAACGATATGAAGTGTCTACGCTATTTCATGAAATTGACCCCCAACGCACGTCCAAAACTGCAATATTTCCTAGTAAAATAGGCATCCGTTGTGATTTATTATAATTGCTCCGTCGTGTAATAGTGCAATGACCCTCGCGGCATCAATCACCCGAAGCTCTTGTAATAACAAACCATTTATCCGAGATATTTATTCGACTGACTTATTAAAAAGCGTATGTGTTGGTATTTCGTCTTCATATTTTTAACTTTCAATTTGAGATATTTTGACTTTTCCCATGGCGGGTACCGAAGGGGTCCCGGCGTTCTCCGGGAAGAGGCGGAGGGGGGTGGGGACGTAATTTGTTTTAACATTTTTGTAATTGGATGGTCGAGAAACAAACAGGTTGCTCACGATCGCCCGCCATATTTGAATAGGTAATGAAACTGGTGGTTACTTAAGAGGGCTGTCTTTCACGTTATGTAGGCGCTACAGTATTATATTCTTCCTTCTATTTTGTTGCCTCTTGGTTGAAAATCATAATTATTCTCTTCTGCCCATCTTTTACACGAACGAATTTTTGGAGTAAAAACGAAATACAAGCACAACGCTCTAATCACTGAGCTAATGAAACCTGTTTATTTTACGTCATTTTTATCGATATCATACTTCAAATGACTTAGTATTGTCCCGGTAAGACAGATGTTTTGGGTTTGATTCCAAGAGGCGACTGGTACTTAATTTAAAAATAATATGTAGTGTATTTGCGCAGTTCCAGAGTGGAAGATACTCTCAGTATCGCCCTGGTGAAAGACCACCATTCAGAATTGAAACGTCACTTGAAATGGCTTTTAGCCATGTTTGGTGACCAGATATGAATAGCCAGGTATTTCCCCACCTTCCTCTCCCCCTTCTCCTTCCCCTCCCCAATACCTTCAGCCTCACAACATTCCCCACTGGCTCCAGACGGTTGGGAGCAGTTGGGACTTTTGTGTATTATTCATATAATTTTTTTTGTTTTTAAATACCTACATATGTAATATGTTTAAATAAATATACATATTTAAAATTGTTGATATTGTCTTCTTCAATGATTAAGTAATAGTTGTTTTTTTATTTAATTATCAAACAAAAGTCCCAACCGCCTACCGACGCTACTATTGGACTATGGCATTTCTATTTTAAGGAATGATTTGAAGCTGAAGAAAATGGTGAGGGAAAGAATGGGGGATGGGAAAGTTGGGGAAGTAGGGGTACCTAGCAATTCAATGTTACTAAGAATAGTTATAGTGTATCAAGCATTGTTCTGCAAAAAAACCTATCTTTCCTAAAAAAGCCTGCTATTTAAATTTCATGTGCTGAAAAAATATTGTCGACGTATGTTCAAACGTATAGGGATAGTTAGCCCAAAGACATGCAATAAGGACGCCCTCCAAACCTCGCTACATTTAAATCAATAATTATTTTCCATAGAGTTTTGTAATTTAACTTGGAAGATTTTAGTGTCTGCTGATAAATAAATAAATAAGCGGAAATGGAATGAATACTAAATTTTTTCAAAGAATATGAAAATAGAAAAAAAGCATATTAAACCAATATATTCAATGTATTAGGACCCGAACTCTGGATAATATTTTTTATGTTGACTCAAACATTTCGACCCTTCCTACGTAAAGTATCGTTACTTCAAAATTGGAACTTTACTGCGTTTCCCATTTGTTTCTAACGGCTATATTAGATATATTTTGATATAGTATTAGTAGGGACATCTTTCCTTGAGAAGTCTGTTCCCTTAAGTGCTAAGGTGTGCCCTCTATTTAACATATTAGCCGTGCACGTGGTATTGGAGTAACAAACCGTTTAACTTCCTTTCTTTCATTTTTTGCCCTTTGTCTCGCTGGGAGATCGTTTCACACCCGCGGAGACGTGTAATTACGTATTATTCTTCTACACTTGCTCTGTTGGGCATTACCAGTAGACTTTGCATAGACACTGTGATATTGAATTCTTAAAATTGACCTTGACCGATACTAAAATGACTCAACATTGACGGGAATTCAACCGTCTGGTATTTTTTTTATGCGGCACCACAGAGCACGAGGAAAAATCCAGTGCCCAGAGCCAGTGGGACTAATGCACTTACAATTGAGTGTTGGAGGCATTTTATTTCCGATTTGTCCCTCAAAAAGGAGACACTGAAGCTTCTTCTTATTTGAAATAATTTATTTTAAAATAGTTGTGTTTGTGAAATACCTAAATATTTTTTAATTTATTTGTTCGTCCCATTTTTTTTGTCATGGAGCTAGTCAGAGTTCATTATTTAATTTATCTATAATGACGTCTGATAATATAAGTTTTTTCTTAAATAAAACGAATACTTTGTTCTAAACCACAAATTTATTTTTAAATCACCACTAACCGGTTTCGCTTATCCCATGTTTGATTTAATATAAAATTTCCCACTTAATATCCATCTCTCCTTAACTTTGTGTTATGGAACAGTGAGCTAAAGACATGCTTACATGTAATATAATGTGTTATCCCATTATTTTATTTATATCTATATATTATACAGTACCATTTTACATAATATTTTTTTTAAAATATAATAAAGGTGCTTTGTATGGTTTTTTTTTTAATAATGTGGGGTGTAAAGTAGGTTTGAATCGGTGATACTGTGAATGGAGTGTGTGTCGTAACCACCTCACTAGGAGAACCTGTGCTGAGTTGTTCACGTGGATGTGTTACATGTGGTGCAAGTATCGATGTGTATTAATTAGTTTTGTTTAATGTTTTAGTTTTTCTATATCCATTGCATTGTTTTATATGTTGTTTCCCTCTTATTGTATTTCGTATATCTCACCTATGTATTTATGATTAGTTTTTAATTTTAACCTGAAGAAGCCTGGGATAGGCGAAACCGGTTGGAGATGATTTAAAAATAAATTTGTGGTTTAAAAATTAATAAATATTTCAAATCACAAAGTAATTGCTTTTTACGAAAACATGTAAGTTTTTATTTTTAGCTCTCTCGCTGTGGTTACTTATTTTATTTAATAATATTTGTGCATACATACTTTTTTTTTTAATCTATCGAAGAAAACAATCACTTTGTGGCTTGAAATTATAAGTTGAATGAAAAATTCTTTGTTTTAAGATACATTATTATATTAATAAATTGTCGACCGGTTTTGGTTGAACTCAACCTTCTTCAGGACCGTACATTGGTTGAGGTCAACCGAAACCGGTCGACAGTGTATAAATATAATATAGTGGCATAAAACAAAGATATTTTTCGTTTAAAATACTTTTTTACATCACAATAAATAATAAAATTATATTTGAACCTTCCTTCATCGGATTTTATTGTTACGTTTGATTCAGGAAAATACGCTCATAAAATACGTATAAAAAATCATTAAATAATGTTTATACCCTTTTTTATTAGTTATCTTTTGCCGTCGTATCGTATGCTTTAAGTGTTCACTGTGTGAAAACCCCGAAAACCTTTATGTAAAGTGTAAATTAAATGCCTTAATAATTTACGTTGTACAATAATTTATAGTTATTTTTATTTGTCGGATAATTATCGACCATTGGTAATTTAAAACTATTTGCTATTTTGTATAACATTTGTATTTAACAGCTCATTTTGTTTTCACACTCGAAATTGAGTACATTTACTGGTTTGAGTGTTTCAATCATAATGGACCGCCTGGCAATGGGAAAGACAAATAATAGGCGAAATTTCGTTAAGTGCTTTATCTCATTAAAACAAAAACACGCTTGTTTAAATGTGTACACAGATAGTTAGATATTTTGCCAAGTTCATTTGTTTAGTGGGTGAGATGGGGTATTCGTCAGAGCGGAGCTTGTTCGTTTAATTGATGATTTTACCTCATTACATGTTTACTCACGTAGGACCCACGTATATCACCTATGTGTTCGTGTTTACTTAATTTAAGACAGTTCTGGTAATGCTAATTTTATTTAAATATTTGTATTTTCGTACAATCAGGATGTATTACACGGTCATTGTTCGATTTCTTTCTTAGATTACCGGTTTCTTCTACATTTGCAGACGAACATATTTAAAAATGACAGAAGTGACTAATTTTTTTGTTGTTTGAATTAGATGTTAGTCTAACCGTCTTGAGAGTTGATTTATTTTGATTGCATTATTTTGAACAATTCGTCGGCTTTGCGCGTTGGTGCGAAACGATTTGATATAATCCCTCAAATTGTTGCTTCGTTCTTCCTCGTTGGAAATACCAGGTTTTTATAATACACCTTACAGTATCCATTCAAAATCATCCATCGGCCAAACGAGGCGGTTGCGCCTACCCGGCCCTGCTGTAGAAGAAAGATCCTCGTTAGATTGTGTAACGTGTTTAGTTTAGAATAAAAAATGCGTTTATTCTGTCGGTCACGACACGCGGATGTCTGAGGTCACTCACTGTCGAATATGTTTGCTCATTAAAGTGGAGAGGTGTGAACATGGAAACAACATTTTAAAGCCGATGTGAACTCTACCGTCCGATATTATGCATGTTTTACAGCGTGTAACGTGGTATCCAGCTCGTACGGCACAATACCAGATTATGTTGAATTTTAAAGTCCGTATTTCTAACTTACACCCTTGACATGTTCATTAATCAGCATTTTGTAATGATTCAGCTTCCTTGACGAGCAGTCCCATGGTGATATACTATCTATTCTGCATTCACAGATTCGTTATAAACTGAGGAATTCGCCAACCGTCGAATAAATCTGCAACAAATTAACAGAGATATCGCCAAAGACGTTTATTGCATTTTCTCACTAGTAGTTATGAATTACAAGCCGTGAATGTTTGACCCCTGTGAAACGGGAATTTGCAGGCGCTTGTTAATTTGATAATTTATGTAATTTCCTAGGACTCGCGCTGGAATTATTCAAATTTCTTTGGCAAATAGTAATTTTATCGGTGAAAAAATTAATCACCTCTATGTTAACACGTTGATGCGATATTTCTAAAATAGCTGTTAGTCGATTTGTATGCTTACATAATTTTCAGCCTCCCATAAAGAAGAAAAACCAAATATTAAGCAACTATTTAGAATGAGAAAAATGTCGATACTCAACCAAAAAAAAAAAAAAATTATCATGTTCATATACCTAACCATACATTTTTATTTTTACTTTTTGTTACTCACATAGGCCATTGCTATTAAATGTATGAATGATTGTCCAGTACGCAATAATTGATATTAATTTAGGATGAGAAAAGATTTCAACACTCGACAAAACACAGAACTTGTTTAGCCATGTGCTAATTTTTGTCTTGTGCATTGTTTCTTATACGAAGGAAACGGAAAAGAAAGAAATGGTTTGTTAAATACATGAATTCATTTTTCAATTATCGGAAATACTACGAAATAATTTTTCAGTGCATTTTTATTTTTCTTCGACGTTGGATAACTCTTGCTTTGTACTACAGCAACAGTAAGCGGAATAAGGTGCGATGCCAATTTGTAGCCTTTTGGACCGTAAAAAGCCCCATGCGGTCCACCGGGTATATCCTGCTAACGATAAAGAGTTTGGGCACTGTTCGACTGTTATCTTCAAGACACATAGATTTCAGGGCTATTGAGCTTTCGTGCTTTTATTATTTATTTTCTTTTCATTTTGAACATTGTGGCAAAATAAACAGGGCGGCAAAAGGGAAAAAAAGCTGAAAAACTTTAAAAGAAATTTACGAAGCTGTCAATGGACAGGTTTATTTTAATAAATTGATTTTTAAATAAATTTAACGAGAAGTGATAATGACATTCGAGGAATCTTATGATAAGCACCAAATAGTGTTCATCAGTGTGAAAAACGCAGGTAGTAGGATGAAGACCATAAAAATCCAGTTTTTTTTTTATGAAAAACTTGTATTAATCGATTATTCTCCTTAATGGATAACCACCTGAAGATTTACTATAATTATTTAATAAGTGTGAATTTTAAATAATCATATTTATATAAATGCGTGCTAGCTTACTATATTCACTTGATGATTTTAATTTACTAGCTAGTGTACTTATTTCTTTTACCCGTATGTTCGTTTTCCAAAATTCTTATCTTAATTAAAAATTTGATGGTTTCTTACTTGGTATTTTATACACAATCCGTTCTGTGAGTACATTATTTACACCATTGGATATGTAGACAGTATTTACTTAATTATAATGTTTTTCAAATTATGTATTTGAATACAGTAACACGCGTCAATTCTGAATATGTAACTTTTATTGTATATTGTTATTTGTACAATTAATAAATCGATTTTAAAAAAAGACTAAAAAAAAACAACAAATCAAAACGTCAACCCCTCAACCCCTCAACCCCTGACTTCATTCGACCCCGATCGCAACGCCTTTACGGTGTATTTTGGAGAAATTGGCTAAAAAAACTATTGTGACGTCGTCTGGTTTAAATTCCACGGAACTTTGTAAGCTTTAAAATGAACCCGTTTTCACAAGACAAAAAAAAAACAATATTTATACTGTTGATAAAAGTGAATTGTGAAAAGATGCTTTAAAAACTGGCATTCAAGTCAGTTTAAGACTAGAGTACAAGAAAAAAGAATTAAAAGAAGATGAAAGAAAGAAGAGATGGAGTAGTTGAATCCTTTTTTGTCTCTCCGTTGGTTGGAGAGGGCAGCCCTGCTCGTCCTGCCCACTGTTTCCATAAATCGCGTGGCTTTAATGGGGACCCTTAAAAGTTGACAGTTAATCTGCTTAACGGCGGGGGTTACATTCTCTTCATTAGACCGTCAAATAATGACCGGTAGAGGTGTTACTGGCGTTTGCATTTTATATTCTTTATTCTTCTCAACGTTCTTGAATAATTGGTCAGTTCGTAATGTACAGTATGAAAGATATATAGGGTGATTGTTTATGGGTGTGGATGAAGTAAAAGTCCTTCTTGCATACGTCTCCAGATTTAAATAATAATAATTTATTTATTCCGGAATATGGGGAGGTTAGTGCAGTCCCACACATCCCATAAAGTATATACAAATAACATAGATAATATATTTTCATAAAAATGGAAATGTAAAGAGAACATAATAGGATGTAAGTGAATTATTGTACTTGAGATTGATGGAGCTAATATATTTCTCCATCTTGCTTCTATGCTGGAATCTGCACTCAGGCGGGATTCAATGATGATGACATACTTACTTAAGTGAAAAACCTATTATTGGTTAATTTTTTAAATATATTTACCATGCGTAATAATTTCTGTAAACTGTTGGTTTTCCAAATAAAATAAAATAAAATAAAAAACATTTCCGGAATTGTTTACCCTCTCCCTTAATCCTGCCACCCGGGTTCTTATGAGGGCTTCAAATCCAGGAACTCGCCCCTCCGCGAGCATGTTGGAGACACTGCAGTGTCTCGAAAGTAGGCGTTATGCGTTGTTGTATTGTACGCGAAGTCTTTCTATGCCACCCTTCTTGAAGTCCGCTCAGAGCTCGCATGTATAAAGTGTTGTATAGAACGCAAGAAATAGCGTCCTTTTCACGAGCGGACTGCAAAGCCGAAATCGAAAATCGAAATCGGTCGACTTTCAGGCTGTCCTTAAAAACTGCCCAAAAGTACCAAATATTAAATTATTGCTGTATTTGCGTAAAGATAACCTGTTTTCAGAAGCGGCAAAAACTCTTGAATGGTTAGCTCCGGTGTCATGAAATTTGCGCAATATTTTGTATCTGGAATTTCGAAGATAGCGCAACTGTTTTCAACTCACGACGGTCTTTGAAATAAAACTTTTTTTTTTAAATAAGACAAAACGGCATATCGTTTGTTCTCCTCTTGAAACTCGGGCGACACCGGGTAGTGAAACTAGTAGATATTGTAAATTAAAAATGTGGGTTTTATCCATTTTAGACATAATAGTTCTTAAATAATAAATAACCCGCTCACCAGCTTTGACCTCAATTTGCGTATTTGTAACTACCCTCGATAGATGACAGCGTTTTAGTCAATAAACGTTCTATATATAGAACTATATTTCATCTAGTGACCCCTAGTTGGGTAATCTAACACAGGATTTACATTATTTACTATTCTTAACATTGCAAGTTTGAAAGCAGGGCGTCTTTTACTTTTTTGAAATTATTGTTTGTTTCGTTTTTTTTTTACTTATAAATAAATGGTTTGTTCTAATAATAATAAAACAATTTAGGCATGAGTAGCATAAAATACTGTTTTTTTTTAATATTGTATTTTACCGTCCAAAATTTTCTTCGTAATGCTGCAATTGTATAAAATATGGTAACCTACCAAAAAAATTATAAATTTTACTACATTTAGAACATTAATACGGAAACTGTATTTCGCACATAATAATTTTGTTTTACGTTCTTCGTAATTCGTCTCTGAGAGGGTTAATAATAACATTTGGATAATTTGTATAGCGCCGTTTTTGTGAAAAAAACTTATGTTAGGTGCGGTCGTCTTGTAATTGAAGGTAAGAAATAAACTTTGTCCTTTAACTTGGACATCCTCCTGGAAAACAAAGTTATTTTCCAATTATGAGTAATACTTATATGACCCACAAGCCTTCTAAAGTTCTCCGTATTATAAATGCCGAAATATTTCTTCTAGTATCCTTCCCTTTGGTGTCCGAGGAGTTTTATCTTCCACATAATGGTTCTTTTTAAATAAGTGTACGGGCCTTCGTTCGCAGCTCGCAGATTATTAGATTATATCGTTTTCTTTACATTGTATTGGGTACGCGCTTCCAGGCTACCAGCTGTAGCTACTGATTCCGCATACATTATTCTTCCCGAACACATGCGAGGATTCATAATGAAGCCATGAATTTTCGCATTCGATGCTGTAATAAAAGTATTAAAAGTTTGATTGGTTGTCAGTAAACATGTAATCACATACTACTAAGTGAGTTCTGCATTCTGTGCCTTTGGTCTTAAGATCATCCTAGAAAATGTTTATGCAGGTATTCGTATAGCTGCGTATAATTGTAATATATTCACAAAACTAACTAAAAAAAACTAGAAGAAATCACTTAACCACGGCCCGCATTTTTGCTACCTCCTTTTTAAATCAGAATTGAACGTTAGAAACGATAATGGTTTGTTAATCGCTTTTCTATTACTTATGCACAGCAGTGATGCACAACATTTTTAGCCGGAGGATAATTTAACCATTTTTTATTTGTTCGCGGTAGGGTGGTGGTAGGGGTAGGGTGGTGGTAAGAGTAGGGTGCCTACAGCATGGCATTTGCAGTCGGTGGCGTCGCTAGTGTACCTTTTTTATGTGAAGACCGTACCTATAATGATCCTAACTCGGAATGAAAATTAGAATTAAAAATCAAAAACAAACAAATGCCGCAGGCGAATATTTTTGGTCAAACCGATAAATACTCTCGATTTTTATCAATCTGAAATATTTAAGACTCTGAAAAAAATGTTTGTATCGATACCCTTTCGTCTTTTGTAAATCAGATCGGTAACCCCAAAACATTTTTCTCACTAATTATTAATAAATATCAAAGTTCACTTCTGTTCAGAAACAACCCTTGTAATTTGTAACCCATTTTTTTTTTCTTTGGCCAAAGACAGAAAACAATTTTAGTATTTTCACTGTTTTTGAAGTCAGGTTCTCCTCTTTTTCACCGGAATTACAGTAAACTTTTTGTAAATTTTATTTAGCCAGTGGGCTGTACGATATGACCCACGGGCACGCGGGCCGCGGGTTGTGTGCCACTAATCTATAGTGTTAAAGAGCCAAGGCACGAACAGCAACTTCTATTCATCTAGTCTTGTAGGTACTTCTAATATATTTAAAAAATAAACGAAACAATAGACTATTTATAATTTTGGCATATTATTTATACATTTATTTTATTTACGGGAAATCAACAATATAATACCAGTAAATCAGCTTATAAATCCCCTTTTAATTATTTTTTTTTTGTATAAATGGAAGCCCGTCTCAGTCCAGCATCGACGCATACTGGAGACATATATTGTCCCCTCGTAATATAAATGCCGCAGCACCTTAAAGGATTTATTTTCATATACTTATTTAGTTAATTTTTTTTTTTTTTATCTTAATTTTTGTTTTATTTGTGATGTATCACCTTACTACTGTCTTATAATTATTTTATTTTTTTAAACTCTTGTACATATTTTGTTTATTTTTTTATAACTATTGCATGTATATTTTATATGGAATGTGTGGGACTGCACTGACCTCCCCACATACCGGAATAAACATTTATTATTATTATTTATAAATATATTTATTTATTTATATGACATAATTTAAGCGACATTTTCTGTTACCGGGTTCATATCACTTTAAACTCCTCCGTTTACGTGTACATTGTTTCTGACTTAATAATTATTACTATCAATTTATGGGTAGGTCTTGTTATTTCGGGTTATCCCAATTTACTAATTCTCACTCGTGCTTCCGAAACAAACGAGCATTGCGATAATAAAACATTTCGATATAACCACATCATTGTACTTGCGTATTATACGACCGAAAATATACAATTAGATTGAGAGGTGTGAATAAAAGTGCCCCAGGGCATATTTGCGCCGCTAGAAACCAGTGGCTCGTGTGGGCGGCCCCAATGACGTGTTAAATGTTAAATGCCCCGCCGCTTGACGCCTATGGCTAATTATTTTTTTTACACACACAGTACTTTATCCGCTTAGCGTGTACTGTCATGTTCAATATTCGTAAAACATCGAAGTAAGAAACTCCACCGATTTAACGGAAATCGGTTAAAATATGCATCTGTCTATAATTTTAAAGGAGCGAACATTACTAGTTCTGTGTTTATATGATATGTATTTCTGTAAAATATTAAGTCTTTATTTTTTTTGCAATGTCAACTAATTGTACCTACTCCTATTCTACCCCATAATTGTACGACATGTATTATGTTTATAAAAGTCTTACGGACGTTCAATAAATATAAATACGTAAATCAGTGTGATCATGCACATATCGTTTTTTAAATTGTGAAATCAGGGCCCGCACACGGTGGAACCATGGTATCTCCCTTCGAGAAATACTGTGTTGCTAAAGGAAGTGGTGTAGGAATAGGAAAAGGAGAGGAGGAAGTTTGGAAAGTTCCTGGCTATTCACGTCTGGTCACTAAACACAGCTAAACCGATTTCAATAAATACGTTTCGTTTTTTAATTTCCTAACCTGATTCTGAAAATATCTTCCACTCACACAATAAATTTCATTTCACAATTAAATGTATTTAAAAATGCTTGAATGTCAAGTAGGTACGAAGCGTGTTGTCAGAAGAATTGATTTTGCCTTTATTGAAATGTGTTTTTTTTTCCTCTTAGACTGATTTGCATTATTTATGTAGATTATTTTAATGTTTTGTCCGACGATGTCTTTTTTTTGTTTAATAACTTTGCATTTTTATTGGTCAGCCACAAATCAAGCTTGATGTATTGTGCCAGCTTGACGTGAACCTATCATTGCATTCGAGCGTGTCAAACATTTATTGAACGAACTTTGAGGGAGGAAATCCCAAAAGGAATTGAACAATCGCAATAGTTAATATTTTAATAAAATCACTTAAACACATAAACAGACACATGGTCCCTACCATTCTCAAAATTCATTAATTCATTAGAACTACATAAGTTACGATCGATTGAACCAGTGATGGACAACCTTTTTATCCGGAGTGCCAATTTATCAATTTTCAATGTGTTCGCGGGCTACAGGTGGTGGGCAGCTTGACATGGTTAAGTTTGCAGTCGGTGGCATCGCTAATATAGATATACACATATACATATTATAATTCAAAAAATTAACTGAGTACCTACCCAAAATATCGCATTTCATAAATACATAATAAATGAATGCAAAGTCTTTAGATGCCGTATCAAAATTTCTTTAAAGAGTTGTAAATAATAATTGCGGTTTTCGAATAAAATTTGTTCGGGTAAAGATTTTGTATTTCGTAAAACGGTAACCTTTTAATAAAGTAATCGCAGGACGCACAAATTTTTCCATCTCAAAGGACAAACCAATTAATGCTGTCGATTTTTATCAATCTGAATTTTTTAAGAAGATGCATTAAAGCACTTGTAATTTTGGGCTGCTGACTCAAAATATTAGAGACAAACAAGTTTGTCGCGATACCCTTTCGTATTTTGTAAAATAGAACAGAAATAGTTAAATATTTTGATTATGGACACGGAAATCCGAGTGATTGTAACACTACCCATTTAAAATAACACAAATTTCTTTTGGCCCAAAGTTAAACTAATAAATTAATGCTGTTTTTTTTTTATTTAGCCAAGTGGGCTACATGAAAAGGCTAGCGGACCGCACGAAATGGGCTCGCGGGCCGCGGGTTATGCATCACTAGATTAAATGATAGTACAATTTGTGTTTTCCCATTAGTAAATCGCACTTTTCTTGTAGAAAATTTTCAGTTGAATACAAAAAATTATTTATTCTATCGAAAAAATACCCTAGGTACCTTCTTGTTGTCCTTTATTTACATTTACCCCCTGCTCTGATGTCCTCATTTTCCCATGTCTACATTATCAGTATCATTCTGTTATGTAAGTATGCGCATCTATAAATGACTCCATGACTGATACTGTAGATAGTTTTTTTTATAAAGTAAGATATAACTCTGATAAACCTTGGATGCAATCGACTCTATAACAATGGTGTTAAAACATAGTCATGTACCTATTACTTTTTGTTTCAAACTAATTTCAATTTTTTCTTAAGTAACTTTACCTACGTTAAGTATAATAATAATTTGGCATGTCCGTCATCAACTGAACATCTATCGCCAATAAAATTAAAGCAAGTTTTAAAAATAGGAATTTAATTAAAATTTAGACAGGGTAGGTCCCAATGGTCCTATAAAAATATACACCCAATCAGATATTGAAGACACGCAACCCACTTTTTATGATTTGGTGAAATGATGCCACACGATTTCCAAAACGGAGTCCCGAATTTCGTGAAATTACTCGCGAACTTTTAAGAAAATCTCTTGAATTGTATCATGTGAAATTGTGTTATATTGAATGGTTAACCCCTTTGCACCCGGGTATACGCTTTTCCCGATTGTCTCGTCCGTCCTCTTGTCCGATCAAATTTCGTCTCTTCCCACGAAATGCAAATGGCGTGGCGTGGGCGAATATAATTTTATTCGCGAAAAAAGGACGAGCCTCGGACATGTCTGATTTGTGTCTCTATCAATAATTGAACGCGTCCGTTTTAAGTGCTCGCTGTTCCTGTCAAATGCTTCCACAATAATTAATTTGAATGGGTTGCTTCGAATATCAATCGGTTTTTATTTTATGTATATTAGTCCGCCATGATGGCTTTACTTGAATTATTAATTAACTTTTTTGTCGTATTCCCACATTAAAAAAATCACAACAACTAATAAGACACGTAATGGGTGTATTTTTAATGAATATTAATTTTATTTAAACTGGATATTTTATTGTCATCCTTTAAATGTTTATGTTTGAGCTACGACCATTTCAACATTTTTAACAATCCAGTGTGGTGGATGCGGTATTGGTTTGAGTTTCGTGTGTGTGTATATAAACTTTTGATTAGGTGTCTACGCTTTTATTATTTTAACAATATTAATAATTTTTTTACTTGTAGTTTTTACGACTTTAGCAGTTCAGCTCTGGAATGACTTGCTGACTTTTGTGTTTCCTCCTTTCTACAACACGGATCTTTCTTTAGATGTGAATACCCTACAAGAGTTCCAACTCCTCCCTGCTAACCGGATCCAGTAATACATGGCATTCCCAATTGCGATATGTTGTGAGTCTGAAATGCATAGGGAGAGGAAGGAGACGGAGAAGAGGAAAGTGGAGAAGAACCTGGCTATTCCGACCTGGTCACCAAACACAGCTAAAACCATTTCAAGCAACGTTTAAAAAAAAAATTATATGAATACCGCACAAGAGTCCCAACCGTCTGGAGCCAGTGAGCCTATGCCATTCCCAATTTGGGAATGTTGTGAGGCTGAAGGTATTGGGTAGGCGAAGGAGAAGGGGAAAAGGAAGGTGGGGAAATACCTGGCTATTCAGATCTGGTCACCAAACACGGCTAAAAGCCATTTCAAGCAACGTTTCAATTCTGAATGGTGGTCTTTCACCAGGGCGAAACTGAGAGTATCTTCCACTAAAAAATTTTTTTTTCACTAAGTTTAGATTTTGAATTCTAGTCTTTTATTAGGGCGATTTATCTACCACTCTGGAACGTGGCACAAGTATGGGTATCTACTATTTATTTTTTTATATGAACTACAGCGCGAAATAACACAATTTAATTAAACGAAATTTACCTGCGCACCCCCGGATTCGAACCCGCAACTTCCGGATTCGTAGGCGAGGACCTTCCCCTCGACCACCGAGGCTGTCAAAACACAAGACAGCCTCTTAAAGACACAAGCTCTCTCCTTCCCATCCAAAGTTACCCTCCAACGAACATCCCCGAAAATGACAAAATAATTGTGGTTTCCCCCAGGTTTCCTCCTTTGTAGACTATGTAAAGAGTAAATTCTTCTAAAAATGATGGTCTCCATTTTAGGAAGAAAATATACCTTATTTTGTTTTATTTCGTACCTACCTGTATACGTAGCTTCAAGACATTCTGAGATCCTTCATGTATCATATGTTACCAGGATGAATAAGTCAGAATGCTTGTGAGGTACCTACCTCGTTCTTTGTTTTACCCTTTTCAAATACCACACTAAGGTATTTCCTACGTCCGCCGTCCGGTCCGTCACTGGCGGTCATTTTGGCCGTCGTCCGATATTAATTTGATATATTGTCATATTTACAGTCGGCCCCTGTATGTGCCCCGACAATCGTCTGGTCCGAGGACTGAGATCTCTTCCGAGAACAGTGTCCGTTTCGCTGTAAAAAAATAAACGACCGGGCCCCGTCTTGGCTCGAATTATTTTATCGGTCGTAGGTAGCTCTAACGAGGCCGATCAAAAAATTGGATCGCCATAGAGATATAGTCCGAATTCATGTTATTAATTATGATGGACGCCCGTTTCGCTAGAGAAATACCTGTCTAGATAAACAATCTTTACAAGATGCACAGGTTGATACACCGATTGATAAACCTAACTTTAGGATACAACTACGCTGTGGATATGTGTACCGACATATTTGGCGATAGATGTTGTAGTCCCAAGAATGCATTCTTCAAAGATTAATTTTTATAATTATTTTGTTTTTTCGTGTCACCGCACAAGATCCAGAAGCTGATCGAACTATGGCATCCTCATTTAGCGAATGTTGTGAGGAAAGATGGGAGGTGGGAACGACAAAAGGACGAGGAATGTTGGGTAAGAACCTGATTACTCGGTTCTAGTTACTAAATATAACTTCGACCGCTCTGTGGCTGAGTTGGCATCGCGTCTGGGTCCCACCCAGGTGTCGTAAGTTTAATTACACGGCTGGCTAAGTCCTCCATCACGACACAAGCCACATCTTCCGCTTACTGTGATGGTAGTACGATATTTTCAAATATTGTCAGGTTTTTCATAACCCGGTAATGTTTGTCTTCATAAAATAACATAATTATAACTAAACCCATTTTTAGCCAATTTTGTTTTCTAAATCGTTGACTCTCGCCAGGCAATTTTGAGAATATCGTAGTCTTGCGCTTACTCCTGAATCTAAGTGTATCGGCTTCGTTTAGTTTAATAAGTTTATCGGTCAAAATAGAATTGCATTTCCTTCTGTGTATTCGTCCCACTACCTCGCTTGTCTTTATTATCATAATATGGTTGAACCGCGGAATGTCGTTAAGAGAGGAAAATCGATTTAACGACATGCTTAAATTTAAATATTTATGTCAATTTCATTCGCCGCTCGCGATTGTCGACTCGAGAATAGTCGAAACAGGTAACCTGAAGATGCCACATTTTGACGGCATTGAAGCCGTCATATCCCGCGTACCTACTTACAGCTTGCAACACTGAAGGATGCGGCTTGTCGGATCTCGAAGACCCGCGAATCCTTAACAGTATGCTGATTTATCCGCTAGGGAGCTTCTCATGACTTTGATTCGAAGCGATTGAGAATTCACACACCGATCTCTCTCGCTAGGTGTCCTTTAGACGGCCATTGTGTTCGTGTTCCAGACCCTAGACTGCATGCGGGAACAGCGCAAGATGTTAGATCCATTTGTGATAAGTATTCTATCGCAACATGCCCGCTGAGAATGGCTCGGTACCTCGTTTTCGAGGCCCGTCGTACCATCGTACCATCGTGATATGATGTGTGTAAACAACACTTTGCTTTTGATTGCTGCAACCTTTGTTTAGTTTAATACGAAATAAAAAAATAGTAAAAAAATAAACAAAAAACACAATGTGGACTGATATCAGATTGCATTGTAAAATTAGTAACACTAATGAAAAATTCAAATGTTGTGTAATATCGTATACCTACCCGGAAATAATACACGATGATAAAAACGTGTACACATCTTCTCGATCTATCTTACATGCTGCAAGCCGTGTATGATTCCGATAATTTCTTATACGTCCTGTCTCCATGGCTAGTAGGTCTCGAACTGTGTGAGTTCTGTTTACCATCTGCGGCGCGTTTTTATTAATAATGCTCTTCTTTTCGCAGCGTCCATTTATCAGCACAGTTTCCTCGGCGCGCCGATGTTATTACAGTCGCGCTCAGTCGCTTAATCAAATCAGTAAATTGAGTCGGAACGCGATGCATCATCCATTCTCCCGCACGATAAATAATAATAATGCAACTACGGCGAATGCAGAAGCCACCCCTCCGCCGCTTCATAAGGTATTCATCCGGCGACCGCGCCATTTTGATGCTTGATGGATGGCACAATGATCAGAAGTTGCCCCAGACGGATGCGCGCAATTCTTGACATTTAAGTGCCTGCGCGGAACACCAATGCATAGACATGGGTCTTAGAGTCGCGGACACCGTGCTGAAGAGGACCAGCATAGTGGGTATGAGGGCTGCAAGCTGAATTTATTACCGTTTTCCATCATATCACTCTTTTTTTGATTTTTTTTTCTAGTCACCAAATACCTCTCTGAATTAATCTCTAAACATTGTTAAAACGTAATTTCTATAAACCGATCTTGTTAAAACGTAATTTCTTACACGATAAAATTTTATTTAGATGTGTTTCTTATACCAAATGGCGTAATTTGGCTGTTTGAAGATATTTCAGAAAAATATGTATGCATTCGTTAAAAAATAAAATAGATATTTGGAGCGAAATCCAAATTGATGAATCTCCTGTAAACAGATGTTCTGTTTGAGTATAAGAATTATATAGGATGGTTTAAGCTGAAAGGAGAATTTTTAAAAAATGTTTTGGTTTTCATTGGGGTACTCGGGGAACTATGGCAGTAGTTTTTGTTGGTATTTTAAACTCGAAATCTGCCCTTTTACGTAGAAATTTCCGATAAGGTAACTAGAAAAAGTTATCCACTGATTTTTCGAAACCCTGTTTTCTATTAGGTAAAAATCGTAACATCTAGACTGAAATGCGTCTGTTAGATACTACCTATGTCGACAGTAGAATCTGCGTGATGCTCTTTCTGATGTATTTCCTCCTTGGGATGTCCTTAACCAGAACTGGAAGCCTGTCCTTTGAAATAGAGGAAGGTTTTGACGCATTCTTGCGGTAGTTTACATATGAAATTCTTTACATCGGACTTTTATTTCCATACTTAATATTTTGTAATGAAGAGTTTTATCCACAATGTACATTTGCTACTTATTTTTTTTATTATCCTACCTGCATTAAAAATATGCAGGAAACATGTTTAACAAAAGAATTCAAGAAATGGACCCTTAGATGGGTTGTGGGGATGTAGGGCAATGGGATGGATGGAACATATACGAAGCACAAGTAGAGGGAAGAAGTCTGCCACGCCCCTCGAAGACATGACGGATGGAGGAATCTTCTCTTTCTATCAGTTATTTGCGGCATTTCTATCGTTAGATTTATTTTGTTAAATTTGATCAATTATTTAATTTGTGTGCGGTCAAATTATAAAACGTCACTTTTAACCTATTTTTCTATAAAACGTCCACAGCGTAGTGTAGAACCAGGGTTATTACGTGTCCGTAATGGGCTGATTACTGGTTAGTGTATTCAACCGTGTCACAGGTGGACCCGAACATGTTTCTAGTCTCGCACCATTAACTTGTGGCAAGTGACAAAATTTCACCGAAAATACATAAGCGACAATTCCACAAAGGATGAGGTCAGCTGGATGTTTTTTTTTATTTATGAAATTGAAAGATTTTTTTTATAATACTTATATTTTTATTTATTTATATAAAATAAGTTAACGTTTTTTTTTACTTTGCCTGTGAGACAGGGTTATCCCGTGTCAGGTTAGGTGGATATTATTAGTTCTAAAATATACAAGCTTAATTTTATGTATTATTCAATATAAATGTTTACTCTTCATAAATCTGATAAAAGATAGTAGAAAATGATGTAATAAACGACAGCAGAAAATCATACAATAAACGACAGTAGAAAATGATGTAATAAACGACAGCAGAAAATCGTACAATAAACGACAGTAGAAAATGATATAATAAACGACAGTAGAAAAGATATATTAAACGACAGTAGAAAATGATATAATAAACGACAGTAGAAAACGATATAATAAACGACAGTAGAAAATGATATAATAAACGACAGAAGAAACTGATACAATAAACGACATTAGAAAATGATATAATAAACGACAGTAGAAAACGATATAATAAACGACAGTAGAAAATTATATAATAAACGACAGTAGAAAATGATATAATAAACGGCAGCAGAAAATGATATAATAAACGACAGTAGAAAACGCTGTTCAATAAGAAAAAAGTGATAAACGTCTGATATTAAATATCCACCTTGTTTCACACTGATACTACAAAACTTTAAGGGGTGGTTAATATTCGTGAAAGATACGATTTTTTTAGTCTTCCGCTTACGCTTACGAAGAGTTCGCATAAATATACGTTTGTATTCCATTTTTACTCAAAGAATAACCCTTTGATACTATTGTATGAAGCTATCACTTTGTGGTTATCCATTATAATTAAATGAAACGATAAAACTTTGTTTTAACTACTTTTTATTTTTAACGCCGACCGGTTTCGAACAACCGATCCATCGTCTGTACAAAATATATACTAAACAATAGTATCTGTTATAATAACAATGAAAAAATCCATCTTATAGCCCCATTTTAAATATGTTTCCTTTCCCCCTCCCTCAATCTCTATCTCTCCTCCCACTCTTTACTAATCCCTAGTCACGCCCCCATCCCCACTGTGATACCTAATATATGTTCTGCCATAATTTTGTAATATTGCTAAGTATGTATTTTGCCCTGATGATGAAACAGTTGTTCCGAAACCAGTGGCGTTAAAAATAAAATTTATTTAAATAAATTTTATTTAAATAAATTTTTATATTATCTACAATTTCTTCGTAAGATTTATATTCACTTTGTGGCGTCATTATGAATAAATTAAATAAAGATCACTTTGTATTCACTACTTTATTAATTTATTAATGAAGAAAGCCTTGCTTTCGAAACATGTTGACATGTGTATACTAATAAACTGGTGAATACAAAGTATTTTTTAAAATTTAAATGAAAAATGTTTTTGTTTAAAGTCACATAATTTTATTTATTTATATATATTTCTGCATTCTAATACATTATATATATTTCTGCATTCTATTATATTAAATGTCAAGCCACAAAGTGATTCTTTCCTTCCATTAATTATTTTTTAATTAATTTATTTTATTGTTTCATTTAATAACCTTTTGATTGTCATTTAGTTAGGTACCCACCCGCACCTTCCATATGTAGGCAAACACTTGTAGCCTTAGTTAGCTCTCCCCACACATAATTTTTTTGACAATATAAAACATCGTGATTTTGTTGTTTAAAATCTTTACATATTTTTGATAGTTTTTTTTATGAATAATCTCAGCAAGACACGGTATTTTTACTGTATAATATCAGTAAATGCTTAATAATTTTGATGGTAAACTTACGATTCCTTGTTTCTTCACATTTATCGCCGTTTCGGGCCGAGGCGTTATCTCCCCGCGATCAGCCGCTGATAACGCTTGGATCTGCGATTCCGATTAGTTTGTGTTTTGGGCTTGTCACCGGACAATGTGATCGGCCGGCACCTGCTACCGCCGCTACTACCGTTCCGTGGCTGCAGCCCGCAACCAGGTAAATAAATCTGAATTATCCCATCCCGGCTGGCAGTCGAGTGGGCAGGTCGTTTTGCGCACGCAGCCCTATCACTAGTGGCCACAGAACGGGGAAATCAGAGATGGGAAAGATTCGCATTCGCAGAGAATGAGACAGTCGAGGGTACCCACCGCTTTACCGATCCGTTTTACGGACCAGATGAGTCCCTCTATCGGTCCTCACGCCAAGACTTAACTTTAAAACAGAAATTAAAATATATTTGCATGATTATTAACGCCACTGACTCTGTCCCCGCGCAGCACAATCTATATGTAATGTACAAATGAAAGGAAAAACAAATTATTATAAGCACGTTCCCATGGTGGCGGACATCATAAAAACAGCGGATTTAGATGAAAGAGTGAGACAGAATTAATAGTGAAGAACGTCTTTGCGAATGGTAGATCGTTTATTCATCTGATTTTGAAAAGATTTAGTGTGTTTAATTCTCGCATCAGTGCAAAAATGTATTTTACAGTTTGATTCAACTATGGTCTGGAAGTCAGCAGAATTCAATGTAACCTTCTTCGTATTAAATATTGCAATATAAATTTAAATTAATTTTCTTGCCTCACAAGATTGTGTTTTTCTACCAACGATAATGTCATACATTGACGTTTTCAAATGTAATTCAAATCAATATGTACCTAACATGCTCGATAATTAAAAAAACAGTGTCCGGCTTAATGGGATATCAGAATTTTTAGTGATTTAAAATGATATATTAAGTAAAATAGAATAATAATGACGGCCTCCATGGTCGAGGGGTAAGGCTCTCGACTACGAATCCGAAGTACACGGGTTCAAATCCCGGCGTGCGCAAATAATTTTTATTTAATTAATTTGTGTTGTTTCACAATTAATTCATTTAAAAATAATATATACTATATTTACGCACGTTCCAGAGTGGAAGATACTCTCAGTATCGCCCTGGTGAAAGACCACCATTCAGAATTGAAACGTTGCTTGAAATGGCTTTTAGCCGTGTTCGGTGACCAGATCTGAATAGCCAGGTATTTCCCCTTTTCCCCGCCTTCCTCTCCCCCTTCTCCTTCCGCTCCCTAATACCTTCAGCCTCACAACATTCCCCAATTGGGAATGCCATAGTCTCACTGGCTCCAGACGGTTGGGAGCAGTTTGGGACTCTTGTGCGGTATTCATATAAAAATAAAAAAAATTGTGGTGAAATTTTAACTTTTTTTTTAAAAAGTGAAATTATGATTCGTATATTATATTGCATACTTTCCATTTTCCACAAATAAATTACCTGTATGACGGTTTTTAGTTAATTCTTTGTGTTTATCATTTAACATGTGCAAAACGTGAGTATTTCCATTATTTGAATTTCATTGATCTGTGGTCATTGCTTTTTGGCGAGAATCTTTCAATTCAGGTAGGTACGCGTGTGTCTTTGGTTTAATCGAGACACTGGGCAATTATTACGCTAAAAGCACGGAAATTTAACCAGCGTCATCAATAATACATAATGTATTGGAAATTAAAAAGCGGGTTTTCACGTCTGCTTGAATTGAATTCCCTCCGCGCGCTAAATTGGTATCCTCACTTTTTGGACATGGTTTATAGTAGTTTATTCATTTTTGGGTTAATCGGACAAGCGAATACTAATAGTTGACAACACGTTCCTAGGTGATGATTTATGAGCTAATTATTGTATAATCTCAACAATTATATGTTAATATTAGGTTTATCTTCTGATTAATTAAAAAAAAAACATATCGGTTTTGAGTTGAACTAGGGGGAAGCAGTATTGATTTAAGAAAATGCAACACGTTTAGTTAAATCATATGTATTTATGTTTGATGTTAATGCAACCCACAAATCATTGTACTTGTTCTACATTGAATTCCGAATGACTTACTACTTACTTTAACATAAAGTTCATTATTGTCACGCATTGGTTGAAGCGCGTGTGAAAAACAGCGGACATGATAATATGTGTATTTTCAGTGTTTCCTTTGTGAAAAAACTATACAACCGGCCAAAATTCGCCAGTTCGGTAAACGAAATGCATAGCGTATCTTACATCTGTTCACTTCGGGAATACAGAATTCTCGGAAGAAATTCTTATTCATATAAACACGGCGAAACAACACAGGTCCGCCACAGAGCGAAGTTACAACATTTTTTAAAAAATATAATGTAACGATTTGTATATTTCGGGAATGCGAATATCTGTATCGTTTACATAATCGGACTCTCGATTGTGTGGTCCGATTCCAAATATATCTGTACTCGAAGAAAACAACCACATTCCGTTCATGTTGAGACTCTTGTTCTTGTTTGTTTCAATATCACAATGGATTTGAATATGTTTCGTGGATGTACCATTCAGATTTCACAGCCATGAATTTGAATGATGTTCAAAACCGAAATTGTTAGCCGACCGAGTTTTAAGTAAAATATGTTTAATTGTGTGTAGAAGCTTGATACATATTCCATAACCAACATTTCTGGTGTTGTGGTTGAACTTATCATAGGTGTTTCTTGACCTTCAGCAATTGAACACTTATTTTACTAATTTCCTTATCCCTTGTCCACTTTGCTTACTTTTTTTCTATTAATAAACATGGTAACATTAGCAGTAAAAATCTGCAGAATTTGTTTTGGTGTATAAGGTCAGCGTGGGGATGAATTTACCGTAAATGTATCTTTCTGGGAGAACCTGTGTTTGGTGTTCAATTGTCAGTCATAGATTGGCATGTGTGTTATTTATTGATACTGTACAGGTAGCGTCATTCAAGATTCTTCTAACCTTGTGAGTAACTTTAATATCAATATTATTGGATGCATACTCGTATGCATAGGAAATATGTAAATCAAGGGTGCCTCTTTGACTCTTCCCTTTACCCCAGAGCCACAGGTTAAGATTGAGATTCTCTAAACATGCTTTGGCATTATGTGCAATAATTTTACATAGACAATCTGTATCTCAAAGTTACATCATACATCAATGAAGCTGCGTTTAAACAAAGGCTTTATTACTACTTGTATAAGACCAGTATGTTTTGTATGCAATTTATTGAAATTGAAATAAGTCTACACACTTTCTTTTAATATTTCTTATTTTTTTTAATAATTACTTTGAATGTTCTACATTTTGTCTTATTTAATAATGTAAATGTTTTAAAATGCCTTAGAGAATAAGGAGTAAACTTGATTGAATTGTATAATTTCTTCAAGCGATTGGTGTTCGCTTTGTTGCGTCATAATTAATAAATGAATTAAAAAAAAAAACTTTGTATTCACCACTTTATTAATATACAAATATAATTTTTATCATTTGTCTATACTTAACATTATTATTTTTAGTATTATATATATTCCTGATGAAGAAAGCATTGCTTTCGAAACATGTAGATATCTGAGTATATTAGATAATAGATAAGTGGTGAATACGAAGCATATTTATTAAAAAAAAGTTAATTAAATTGAATTGAATCATTCCTTTATCCTAGTGTGACAGGTTCAGAACCATGTTCTTCTCCAGGATACTTATAATTCCGAGATTCTGCAAATGTGCCGTGGATCCCGGTATCGGGAATGTTTATGATGTATTGGCCTTCTACAAAAATGCCACAATGTTGCTCAGGAACTCTTCAGGATTCTTCAAACTTCGTTTACAACTATAAAAGCATTGTTTTGGGATATGCGTAAGAAGTTTGCATAGGCAATCTGTATGTCAAAGGTGCATCGACGAATCTACTCCTTTACCCCAGTGTCACAGGTTGACCCATGTTTTCTCCAAGTTACTTTTAATTCTGAGATCCTGCAAATATGCGGCGGATGGCTTGACCTTTAATGTGTATCGAGGATGTAGCCATTTTATTGGCGTTGTACACGAATACCGTACCCGTGTTAGGCTGTTGCTTGGGACTGCTGAAGAGGCTGAACACCATACGCGAGCGGGCAGCCCTGCAGTCAGCCTGTGGCATGTAGCCTGTATTGCTGTAGTGTGCACTGCGCAGGCTGTAGTCTGTGGAGATAAGGCGCACTGCATAACCGCAAACAAATCATATCTCGAATAGAGATGCACGTTGTTTCAGCGATGCCGGGAACGAGAACGCGGTTGGTACGTCGGCCGAGCCGCACAGGGAGCGATGTCGACATTCGTGCTTTCATGCTTCAACCGAGCTTTTCCTTTTTTTTTCTCATATTAAAATACCCTGTTTCAGATATCATTTACATTTTAATTCAATACTTTTTGCGATGCTCCGAGTTAATACCACAATCCACGTTTCTCTACACCTGTGTTCTTTATATTCGCACAATCGTTCCAATTGCCCGAAACCAGTGTCACTATGACATTCCCACTTGGGGACAGTTGTGAAGGGGAAAGGGCAATTGTGTGCAGTCCATACAGTCTGAATAACTGTGCCTCCCTTAAACGAAGTAGGTGTCATAAAAAAAAATGCGTCAATTATTTTGTCGAATTTTATCTTGTGCGTTCATTTATTCAGTTCACCACAACTAACAATCGGTGGAATATGATAATGATATAAAATCTGGAAATGATTTTTAAATATTCTATGTGCATTTTCTTGAATAGTTTTTGGGATATTGTGCCATGTCGCGCTTCCTCTTCCTTTAGTCAACGCTTCGGACAGCATTAGTGTCCATCATCAGAGCCGATGGTGGACTATGGACACTGGAACGCTATCCGAAATGTTATAGGAGGAAGCGCGACACGGCATAATATCTCAAAAACTGATCAAGAAATTGCGTTTGGCCGTAACAACCTGAAAACATATCTATATGCAATTCATACCTCAACTTCAAAACTACATACAGCTTACCTTTGGTCATAGAGCAATGCATGCCACTGGGATTGATGTATAAAATAGAAGGATGGATACTATTACTGTTCACATTTTGTCACTAAACAAAGGTAAAGCTATTTCAAACAAAGCTTTGATTCTGAACAGTGGTTTCTCACCAGGGCGGTACTGAATTGTACCGCTTTGAAACGAGCTACAAATATATTAGGTACGAGTATATAATTGTTTTCTTTCAATTTTATGTGAAATAACCAATTTTAGTCAAATAAAAAGTATTATTTGCCCACGCTGGATATCAAACGCGCGACCTCTGGGTTCGTGCCCAAGGATATTACCACTTGTACTCTTCTCTCTCTTTAATTTGGTATATATATAAAGCATTTGAAGCTTTTTATAAAAACTCACGGGATTCGTTTTGACCTTTCAAACATCACACAGAATGCAGTGTCATCAAAAAGTTCCCAATGAGCTCCACGTCCGCGTTCTAAGCGATAAAAGAGCGTCTCAAATGTGCATCCTGGTAGTCAACTTCGTCGCATAATCATGAATCTCCCGACATGTCAACTTTAAGTCTCCTGAAAATACAATGGAAAAATAATCTAAAGAAGCCGCCGTGTTCCGTAAATAGTTTACAAAATACGGTTAGAGATTTGCAAAGTGCAGATTTATCCTGTTTTTAAATGTGTGTAAAAATAACTAAGAAGTAATAAAGCCCTTTACAACACAACATATAATGTTTTTAACACTAAAGTTTCTGTTTGTCCTATTTTTAAATTTTGCCACATTAGTTATATTAGAGTTTGTGGTGTTTACGTTATAGCTCCCATGTTGAGAATAATGGGTGATGTTTATTCTTTGTTGCATTATTTTCCCCGAGAGCTTAGTCAACGAATTTTCCTCGTATCATATTATTATTACAAACTGGAATATTTATTAAGAGTCCATTTATATTATTAACTTGTTATTCAATCAAATGACGTCCACTATCTTAAAATAACAAATTAGAATGTCACTCTCATAGCTTTGCGTGGATAAATCACTAGGCACACCATCCTTATACTATATTGCACAATGTACACATTTATAATCCTGGCGTTTCCGAATAAAGCTGTCTGCTCACCTTTCTATGCCGTGAGTCTGCCTTTCCCCGCTTTAATCTTTCATCGTTCCCTCATTTCTTCATATTAGCATATAGTTAAACGGTATATTAATCAACGATCTCCGAGTGTGTTCCTCGGGCACTCGGTATTTCCGTGGGACATTCGTTTGCCGTGGGTGTTGGACTTATTAAAAGACAAATGCGATTTATACCTGCTGATTCTTATTATCCAACATAAACAAGGAACAGTTTCATTGCTGCATTTCACCGAGTTAAACTTGTACATTAATCTTCCTTTAATTTATCTCTCAGTAAGTATTTGTTGATCGCTTTCATAAATCACTCCTTTAAAGTGCAAATTTGCGTGGATATCCCCACGAAATTACCCATTTCGGGGATGACTCCAAAAAGTTTGCGGTCGAAATGAATATCCGAACCACATATATTTTTTTGTTCCTATATTTTTTCGTTTTCATTTGCATTGCAGTAACGCGGGTTTTCTAATAACTGAAGTCGTAAAGTGTACGACTTCTTCAAGAAATTCACTTGACAGATCTTTAAAATTTATCTAGAGTAAAGGGTTAGTGTTGAAATATGCCAACTGTTGTTTTGAAGAAGTTTTGAGTAAATACACGACCAACCTCTCTCTGCCTATCTTGTTTAAGCACGCAACGTTCTAGTGTTATTAATTATTCTTGGCGTTATCCTGGGTTTTGTGTACATTTAACTCTGCTGACACACGAATGAATAAACTTTTGTTAGTTGAGTTGGATTTACCATTCTGCAGAACCTTCTCCCATTACTCGGACACCCAATCACCACTCCTCACACGCGAATATTAAAATGAAGCTAACAGTTTATTACGGCAGTTTTGTGTACTGTGGTTCCCATTGCAGACTTCCTCAGTCTCTTCGCTCTTCGCAGACCGCAGCCATCTTCCAGCGTAGCTTGTTAGTACCGGGTAAAGCAGGGCCCGCACCTTGTAATCAAATTGATTAAAAGCTCCTTATTCAAACTTATCACCTTAATCGCAACTGGCAATACACAGCAGCTTTTATGCACATGCTCGCCAACGAATATTCTAGAAATTATCTAGATGGCGAAAAGGGAAGGAAAACAACGGAATGCTGTGGAAATGAAGCCACTCGGATGCATGTGCGGAGACGACTAATGAAAAATCAACGGCATCGAGATGTTATGCCCGTGCGCAAGATAAAACTGAATACATTATATCAATTATTTTACATTGACTTAACAGATATGCATTTAAAATGTAATCTTACATCAATATATTTTATGTTTGTTGTTTGTTTTGTTAAAAATATTTTAATTTGCTTTACAAATAATGCAGCTATCTGTCTCAGAATCTTCATCAACCCTTGGAGAGTCTAATCCGCATCTAGGAAGTCTTAGGTCTCCACTTTTGCTCGTTTTCTTTTTCTCCCTTTAGTTCATTCTTCCCAAGAGTGCATTTTTTATATCTCCTTCATCCAGCCACTTTGGGTAGCCCAACGACTCCTTCGTCCTGCAGACTCATTATGAGGAATCCTCTTTGGTGGTTTTTTTATATTTTTCATCCTTACTACAAATTCAACGAACCTATCCCTGTTTTGTGAATTTTGCTGTTGATGAATCTTTAAACATTTTTCAACAAATCCTAAAACTTTCCGTTATATGCCACGAGTCGGGGATTGTTCACCCATAAATAGTCGAAGGGGGTCTATAATTAATAAAATCAGTAGGTAAGCATGTTATGATAATTATTGACCGACGTGTTTTCCATAGATGTTTGTTGTCCCCCATTCGATGGCTTAAGCCATAGTTTCTGTTCGGGTCTCCTTTCAAACCAGTTTTACTTTTCGTACACCATCTATTACTTCCTTTGTAATTATTTGGCTTCTGAATTACCAACTTCTAAGATTGATTCGATCATGATGTGATTATTTTCTAATTATTTATATTTGTATAATAGTCTTTGGGTGATAACAAAAGTTTTTTCTAAAATCATCTACTTACCCCTCATTCAACTTCGTTTTGCACCAAGTCTTTTTTTCATTGATATTAGTTTATATTCCACTAATCCAACTCTTACACAGAACCGAGATTTAAGTCAATATTATTTTCTGTAGGTTTAACCTTTCTCCCAGTTAATTATTATCCGTTAATTTTTAGCTTTGTGAGGCATCAAGAAACTTGCGTTGTAATTTTTTTTTTTATTATCACTAAATCTTTATTAGTTTGGTTAGTCAGTCCGTATTAGCTTTATATCTTAGAACTGGATAGGGTATGGTGCAGCGATCATGCCTTTAACCGTGGTTTCGTCATTTTCGTAGTCGCATATAATGACTTACCAGCTTTTTTTCTCATTTTTATGTTTACCTCAACCGCATTTTTTTTCTTTTACAGTGTCATTGGCGATGTCTCATGAACATTCACGGCTATCCGCAAATACCGTAATTTTACGATCAAACCGTATTACTGTAACTGTCGGCAAAATAGTTTTGTGGTTATGAACGATTCAACCGAGTAACTGGCCCATTGCGTTTTCTCAATAAAAGCGATTATTACTGGTGATTAAATCGAAAAAAAATTGGGCTACACCGTTAACTACATTCGTTGGTTTGATCGTTAAACATTAAACCGTTAAATAATCGAGTTGCGGTAGGTTCGATTCCCCCGAAATCGGTCTCCGGATTAGGGTTTCCTTCCCGAATAAGTTGAGAAACTCTATTTTGTTTAAAATTGACATTTAAAAATAAATCAATTGTTAGATGGTATTTGCATCATATTCCACAAGAACAAAAGATTTGTGCACTACACAAATTTGTGCATATGTATTCTTGTGCAGTTGCTTGTGCGTAAGACAAAAAATGCTTGCTAATATTAAAATAAAACTTTATAGTGAAAACAAACATAAAAAATAAGATAAAAGAGTTTCAACTAAGGAAATATTAAGTATACAAAAACAAGAATAATATTTTTTAATAAAGACGTGTTTTTCATTTAACATTTTTAGATATGATCATTGGTTGTAGAATAAATCAAATGGGCATAGTTATATGTCGTTGGAACATTAGTTATAATTTATTAAGACCAGGGGCGCTATTCCCGTTCCTTTTAAGGAAGATTCCTTAACTTTTTCCTTAGGGTTAAAGCTTTCTTACTTAACTGCGGTTCCGCTTGTCTCGGATGACAGCTGTCAGCTGAATTCAACGAGCGACATTCATAAAAAATGACAATATTTGCGATGTTTTAACAAGAGAAAAACTCAATATTAAGTACAATACCAATTACTTTATTATTTACTTTAAACATAATTAGCTAGTAAACATTATTAAACATTATATAGATGTTGTCATTTTTGACAATTCACGTCAAGCGCGGCAATGAAGAGAGTTGGTACGACCGGCCGAGTCCAATGAATTCGATTCCGAAGGCGGTTGTCTCACTCCGAGTTCTCAAATCCGGATTCACTCGTTTCGAACTCACACTCAAGGAACGGCAAAGATTTTTGATTGGAGTCAGAAACGAAAGGCGTCCCTATTCATTAGTGTACTATGAACGATTTTTGATTCCGGAACGGCGGACCTATGAAGACCGAAAGGAAGGAAGACCGAGTCCGAGGAATCGAGTCCATGTGCCTAAACTCGGAATTGGAACCGAGTTTTTAAAATAAGTGGAATGACCCATCTCTACGGTCGGCACAAATTCAAATGTCAATTTTAGAACTAGAGACAAAAAAGGTCATTAGTAATCTAATAAGGTAGGTACCTTTTTATGAAACGTGATTCTTGGTTAAAAGGCTTATTTATGATTTTTAATCATTGAAGAAGATAATATTACTGGGAATGCGACTGAAATCTTTTTATTTTCTGTTGTTTTTTCGGTTTCGTGGTTCATTTGGGATGTGTTAATATTATCTTCTTCAATGATTAAATATTACAATGAGGTTTACAAACTTCAATACGTTATAAAAAATAAATTGAATAATTTCACCAATTTGTGTTTTCAAATAATCTCTTGACTATCTATTTAGCATCTTTTTACTATGTCTCACCAGAATTCCTCAGTTAATCAATAAGTCTTTAACCCTAAGGAAAAACGTAAGGAATCTTCCTTAAAAAGAACGGGAATAGCGCCCCAGGTAAAAATAGCATAATTAACTTTTTTTTTTTTAAATATTGTGTTGTTTAATTTGTAAAACTCCATTTTTAATTAAAGTTTTTAAATTTAACAATGATATTATTATTGAATTATAGAAAATGGTTTGTTTATAAAAAAAAGCTTTGATTATTACGCATGACAGCTGTTTGGCCTTCGGAAGGCATTATCAAACTGTGGTGAAATAATTTACAGACGATCTATTACTTATATCTATAATTTACATATCAATACAGTTACTAATGAATATAATTATATGTATTATTTGCTACTATGCAATGGATTATACTGCGTGTTTTAAAAATGTTTTAATTTTTTTTCATGAATATTTCGTATTTTATCTGACAGTATAATACTCGTATGTAGTATTTAAATTTATTGAAGGAAACTATTTAGCGTCTTTATTTTGTTCTGTGCTTTGGTTGGTAGAAACCGCAATGAATATTAATAAATAATTATTTACAAACAAATAATAAGTAACTTGATACAAAATGTCTTCCTCGTTCAATGGTTACGGTCAAGGTTGGAACACCTCATCATTCACATCCTAAAAACATCTAAATACAAGTAAATTTACTACCATTTTATTCATGTTTTGGTACATTTTATAACCAGTTCCATAAATAATACCCCCCAAAAATCTATAAAAATATTGTCAAACATAATAATTGTAGCCATGAAACTACAGGTGGCCTAGACGAAATGTGTTCCGTGAGCAATAAAGGTGGAAGATTAAAACATAAATAAATTTCCCGAGGAATCTGACCCGATTAGTTTTGACAGAACCAACATGTTAAGGCTATGTAGCACAATGGCGGAAGAACGATACGGGATGTGTTACGTCACCGGGAAACCCATTTATTTAAAACCTCAAGGCAGATGTGAATTAAGTACGTATCTCCTCGTCATTGATACTGTATTATGGAAACTGGGTGAGCCCTCTGGAAAATCTGAACCCGCCTCACAGAAGCCGAAAGAAAATGTATGTGAAGTGGGCTATAATTACAATCGTGTCATGTATCAAGACCAGAGTAATGAAATCGTTTCCTTTTATCCTTTCTCACAGAAAAGTCGACGCTGCGTTGTAATTTTCTTTAGTTTATCATTTCTATGCGGCAGACATCTAATTATTTATTTTTTTTTTACAAGAGAAAAAATACAATTCAAAAAGTCCCTATAAACTACTTTTTTGTAGTTTGTCTAACGGGAGCTTGTTATCTAAAACATAAAATTTACAGACAAGGTTACAAAATACGTAAAAGAAAAACATTAAAAAAAACATAAAAAAACATATGTAACAAGGTTAAAACATAAATATTTATCAAGAATATTTACTCTAAAATATTTCTTCAAAAATATATAAAAAAAAAGAATAAAATAAAAACATAAACGAAAGCAATTAATTATAAATAAAATAATATTTTCTTATTTCTAATACAAATAGCTTCTTTCAGCTTGCCAAGTTTTCAATGTGTTTATTGATGGTTTAGTTTTAATGCAGGTTTTTTTTATTTCAGCGGGTAACATATTTATATAACTAGGAATCATGTGATCTAAAGGTCTTTGCCCATATTTGTTTTTATGCTTAGGAACCATTAATCCTTCATTAAAATTGAGACGAGTATTGTAACAAACACTGTTATGAACCACGAATTTATTGTATTTTTACGCCAACCGGTTTTGCTAACTATAATAACTAAATTATAGTACAGAGTTATCGCATATATATATCGCATCGTATACATAGGTGTATAGAAAACAATAAGGTGAGACATATATTACAAAAAAGAGAGAAAAGAGAACAAAATATTATAGGGAGACCACAATTAAAAATATTATGTGTAAGAGGGAGACAATAATAATATATGTTTCCTGAATTACCTAGCGTTGCCCGGGGTCATGTACAGTTTGGAATAATAAACCCTATCTCTAATTTTCCTATTTTTTTGAACGTCAAGTTGAAAATTTTTCATTAAGAAATACCAACATTATGCTTTAAGGTAAAGGAAATGGGGAGGGGGTTGGTTTTCGAAATATAATGTAAACGGTGACCTCCCTCGAAGGTCAAGTTTGTAAAATTTCATCTAGCTCGGAATAAAACTGTAGATTTGTATACAAAAAAACGCACACCGTCCTGGACATTCTTATTTTTATAATAACTAACTAACTAACCACCACGCCGTTTCTCCGCAGGGGTAGGCAGAGAGGACGGACCGCCAAACAACTCGATCTTGGCATACACTTCTTGCTTCATTCACATTCATACATCGTCTCATAAATTCTCTTTTATTATTCCGACTATATATATATATATACGTATTATTATTAAATTTATATATATATATTGCTTTATATAATATTATATAATTTATTTTGAATGCAATTAGCTATTTTATGAACTATTTATGGCTATCTAGCATTTCCCTTTCATCTCAACCTCACAATATTTACCTACTACAATTTCGCTTGCTCCGGGCAAACTTCAGCTCTTTCATGATCATCACACAAAAAATGACGTATCCAGGCTATTTCATCCACATTTGTTTAATCCGAGGTGTTTGTAGTTTGTAGCATAACACCGGCGCGTCAAGCGTGGGCATTATTGTTCGGCCGGATGATGCATTGTCTCGCCGCGGTCCCGTTCCTCCGCTGAATAGATCTCGGCGACTGCTGTCCGCGGGATTTATCGCCCGCGCCGAAATCGTGGCGGGCCTTTGTGTCCGGCAGCCCTGCCCTAGCGCACGCTCATTTGCGACACAATTGTTGTATGGCGGTCGTTAATTGTTCATTTTTCGATACGCTTTTCGCGCGAGTGCACTAACTGGTGGCACATCCTATTGGCCACGTATGAGGATTAGCGCGTTTCCTGAAAAACTGAATAATCGTTGTAATTAGTTTGGGGTGTTTCAAACGCCGTCACATTTCATGACCATTAAATCGATAAACAGCCCTATTTTAATTTTTTTAATTAATTGTATTTAGGAAACAAAATATTTATGTAATATGATAATTACATTGTTAATTGAGGATAGGATAAACCAATTAGGTTCCATTGGGCAATCTGGCAATCTTCTTCTTCGTATGGTGGAGGAGAGTTTGTGGAGATCATGGTGGGATGCTGAGATTATTCAGACAGTCGACGGCATCGGGAGTCACTTGGTTCAGCACAGATGTGCCCTAGGCAAACTGATGAAGGGGACATTCTTCTACGACAGGGGCCGCAACCAGCGAAGAATTCCTCTCCACGGTGAGGAGGGTCCAGTGGGGGATTTTCAATTTTTGGGTTCTATCGGAGAAGGTTGGTTGGAAATTTATTATGTATAGGTACTTCAATTTCACAAACTTTGGAGCAATTATGTATAAAACATTATGAACAAAAACAAAAGAAAAAATTAATAGTAGATATTATAAGAACAGTGAATAATTCAAATTTTCGCATTGTTTCAGTCTTAAAAATTCGTTTGTTTTAGTACGTAATCCTCGTACATTTTAATAATAAATATTCAAAGAAGCCCTTGTACATTTAATAAATAAATAATTAAATATACGGAAATTTCACAAATGATAGAATGAAGGTTGAAAATTCAACCCCCTTTGGACGTAAGACTTACTATGGCGTGACTAAAAATACGTACTGCGAGTACATCAACTTCTTCTCTTTCCTTTCTCTAAAAGACCCTTCACACAGTATCCCCAAAGATGAAACAGGCCCTAAGGGAAATTATTTTCCTCGGGGCCTGCTGTGTGGAGTTAACTTAAAAAAAAAACAACTTAAGTTTTATGTGAAAGCATTATCTGCTATAAGAAATGAAAAAATAATATTATAGTTAAGTACTATAAGACATGCTACAACTCGACTTCAGATAATTTGTTTAATGAATGTAATAAAACAAGTAACAAAGCGCAGTTTTATATGCAGAAATATCGAGAAAGACATTATCTGCGACAAGAGAAGTAAAGCAAAAATGTTGTTATTAAACAGTGTAAGACATTTTAAAATTTTACTTAAAATACTCTGTTTAATGAGTTCTATGGAATAAGTAACAAAGTAAAGTTTTATCTATAGATTAGTAATATTTGGCATTTTTGAACAGTTTTGATAAAATTGTGATAGCATAACGGTCGTAATGTTGTCATGCTTTTCAGCTAACCGAATTTTGATCAAAAGCTGACGTTTCGGCGCCGATTCAGATCATTTTTAAACATAAAAAGAAGTTAAACTCCCATGAGTTATCAACAAAACTCGTTATGGGATATTTAATTGGTACATAATATTTGGTTTAACATTAACAAGTTTTCAAAGCAAATATATTAATATATATATACGTGTATATATTTTAAGTATATACGAGTATAAACAACAGATAAAATAACGCAAACATTAATTACAAGCTCGAAATATACGGATACAATACAAAAATTTACGTAGAAATACATATTTTACAACAGATAAAAAGTACACCTATATGAGTTCAACGGGGACCGTTCAAATGTCATTTCAACATGACGCTGATCGCCGATTTGATGATCATCAAATGTGTTGGAGTTTGAACCGCCCAACCTTATAATGTATTACCGGTGAATAATCCATTAATAAAGCCACAGGATGTTGGGTTGTAGACACATCTGATTTGAAACCTCGATATCTGAAAAAAAAAATACTCTTGATTTAAAAACGTGCGATCCGTTGATCCCTGATCGTAACGGACTGATCATGATCTTTAGATCTCTAAAATATAAACGTCAGAAGGAATGTTGTGTTTGTTCTACCAGTATTTCAATTAACGATGCTCGGAATAACTAGCGTTATTGATCCCTTTATTACTGGTACACACTGCACAGTTGGGAGATACTCAGCCTACCTTTGTTCACGGAGCAAAGCATACCACTGCTCGTACCTAACATTGACATGTTGTTACACTGTTGACATTATCCCTAATAACGGGTTATTTTTAACGGGTAACTTGATAATTCAACTCACGTATGAATCGGCACATTTTTTAAAAGTTATATAAAGTCATTAAACGTACAAAAAAGAAAAACTATCCCGAAAACCTAATATAATGTCAACTAATTAGTTTTTCTTTTTATTATATTTTAATATAAAATATATACTCGCATATCTAGGCTAGGTCATGTTAGGTTTTCGGGATGGTTTTTTCGTGTTTTTAATGGTTTTATATCACTTTGAAAAAAGTGTGCCGATTCATACTTGTGTTGAGTTTTCATGTAACCACTGTGATCAAATGGTCCACTCTTTCCCTCTCTACACACAGTATCCTTAAAGATGACAAGTCTCCCGTGTGTTAGTATGAACATGAGAACAGTGAACAAACGTAGTTCATATCGCGAAATTGTTATATTTTTCTCGACCCTTAGAACCATTTAAATTGGTTTTCTCAAACATAAAATTTCGACTGCGATAACTTACTCGTATTTTTCTTCATTTTTAAAATCTTCAAATAATAATTATCCCGTCGCCTTCTGCCGTTCACTGGCAGCTCCACTCCGCATCTCGCAACAATGTATTCAACGGGCACAGATTTCATTAACTGATGATGGCAAGATGAATGTTCTGCGGTCGAGGACATTGCTTACATTGACACGATTATTTCGTTTTTTATTCATACATAAATATATTATACATACGGCGTCACGCCTTGTCCGCGCGAGACAAACGAGCTTTTGATTTTTGTCTTGCGCTGCGACGTCAACGTTCATTTCTCATGTCTTTGCTATTCCTGAACAATGACTGGCGACGAATTGTCTTGGTAATTTGCGATTATTCTGAAACGGAATTGCCTCATGTCTAAGAAAATAATTTATTTTGATTAAAGCATTCATTTTAAGGTTAACAATAGGATGTATTTTGTTTATTTAGACGTACACAATACTTTTTTTTATTTTTTATTACAAGGTTGGTATATTAAAATTACATCGTTAGAGTACCTATTACGTATGTCCATAAAATATCTTATTACTTTTGTGTGGGGTGAGAATGCTTCTTAACTAATGAATGTATGTGGGACTAATAATAATAAAGAGAAGGAAAATGTGTGGAGAGATGATGTGAAGAAGTGTAGAGAAGTTATGAAATCAAGAATTTTAATGTATAATACCTTCTCTCTCTCTGGTACTAATTTTTTGGATAATAGTGTTTCATGATAATTAAAAGTAATGAGAGTTACGGAAAATCTAAATTTCCTAATTACGGGCTAGCACTCAAAAATTGACCTACAGATCACTTTACAGGTTTGCTAACTCAAGCAATACCACAAATGATTTATTTGCAAGTTCTATACGGGTAGTTAGAGAAATATATACTCGTAAGCTTTCAAAAGACAAAATCTTCAAACCGTAATCTTTAAATTCTATTAAATACACCTCAAAATGTCTGAAAATAGATGCAGTTTGAAAACCGGCGAAAGTACGTATTTTCATAATACAATTTGAAGATTTCAGTTTGATGATTATTGTCCTTTGAAACATTTCTACTGTACGGGTGTGCTCATGTTTTTTTTTTAAAATACTTAGTTTATTTTTTTATACAGTTGTATTTTCCATAAATCTTACGAAACTGAGTATATTCCATTTGAATGTAAGAAATCTCTCATTTTTTAAATTTTTTTTTTTTTACACATTTATTGATTTCAGTGTGTATAAAAAACTTACACAATGCAATCAATAATTTATGTAAATATATAATTATAAATATTTTTAACATTAATTCTAATTCAAACATAGTATCCTACGTATCTTACGGTACGTAGAAATCCATATACTTGTATGGTATTTACTTTCATGTACTACGGAGGTAGAATGACCTGACTTTTGTTTTTATTTTCGATGCAGATGTCTCTTTTTTTAAATCTTCAGGTAATGCGTTAAACATTTCAGGAATTTTATACCTATTTGTTCTATCTCCGTATACATTTTGTGAACTCCTGCGAACTAAATTTATAATTGGGGAAAAATACACTTTTTCCCAAAAAAACAACATTACTTCAAAACATTACTTCAAAAAAATTGTATGTAGGTAAAGACGTGCCTATTTTTTTTTGTTTTCGCGATATCTTCCCGGGAAAGTGCTTTAAAAGTTCATCTTTATTTTTTTTTTCACTATGGCTACCGGGTGCCATTGTACACAAACAGAACACAAAATTTAAAAAAAATGTACTCGTCCAACAATGACATTACAACCGACTGTTTTATTCGAAATTGAGTTACAAAATTTACCCAACTGATAATCCAGGGAAGAAATTGTGAAAAACATGGTAAATGCTGAAAGCTGTGACTCAATGGATTCGAAACTTGTACAGTACAAGGAGTTTTTAGATAATACTATGTTTATTCAATTAAAAAAAAAATAGTATAACCTGCAGCTGCATATGGCAGCTTTGGATGACTACTCTTTTTTTGTGACTCTCTTTGTGAAAAAATATTGTAATATCTGTGTTATATAATAAAAATAAAATAAATAATTAATACAATAATTGTTTGGACTCATTTCAACGCGATATGAATAGCTAGAAATACTAAAATAAAGTAACAAAAACATCCTTTACAATATATAATAAAAAAATCTTTTACCCCGCCATTTTTTTTCCATAGAAGAAAATTGGAGAGTTAAGTACCCATGATTCAAAATTAGATTAATTAAACACGGAAAATCTTCAATACACCAAAAAAATACCTTTTTATTGACCAGTGATATTTGTTGTTTATATACGGCAATTGAAACCATTAAAAAAATCCTTGAAGGACTATTGTAAAATCGACAATATTTGACAGATCTCCAAATAAATTGTTAAATTTTGCCATTAGTATTGGAAGGTATTAGGACTCGATGGTGTTTTTGTTCCGTTGCTCATTATTCAAATATGTTGGAGTTGTTATTTAAACAGGATGTACCCAGTTAGTGATTCAACAAAATTGCATCATTAAGTAATTTTCAACCAAAGATGGAATTTGCAGTTTTGCACTCGAGCCATCGATTATATTTTATTTTATTTATTGTCTAAATTATTTAACCAAAAAAAACGACTCATCTCAGCTTTACAATTGAAATGAAACAATCATCTTTCTGAAATCTACACACAAAATTAAAAATAGATTATTACAAAAATCAAATTATCCGATTCTTGTGAGTGTTTAATCCAAACGTTCTTATGTTTTTTATTGAGTAATATAATATCATCAACTGGTGTACGTGAAAAAAGAAAGTGATTAAAATTATATCATTCGCTGGTATTTATATTTACATATTGCTTACTTAATTACTTTGATGAATGACTTTATTATCCCCACCTACTATTTAATCAGCCGCGAGAGTATCGACAGATCGTGTCCACGTTATTAGGCAGTGAAACCGCCTTTTGTTTTCACTTTGATTGTGAGAATAAATTTTTAATGATTTATCTAGGGCACGTTAACCGGTCTGATCACCAAACTCGACAGATGTCTGCACAATAAATCGTGGGGACACAATGTATAATCTGTACGCCCATTATGCGTCATGTACTTACTTCATAACATGATATATAAACTTTCAGTGGTCTTGTTGTTCTATGCGTTTCAAATAATGTATCAAGAGACTGATAAATAAGCATAATATTTGACAATTTTCCGGCTTTCTAGTTTGTTGGTTTACGAAAATTTGCGATTAGATATATAAAATTTCATTAATTTTATAGTAAACACATTAGTAACTCGAAGTTTCTTCTATATATTTATTACTTATATTACAGGTAGAAGCCACCTTATAGTATATTAATCCTAAAACAGAAAATCACAAATTGTGTACAAATCCCGTAAAATTACCAGATTTTAGCAAAAAAAAACTGAACCGTAGGCTCTGGCATCATCAGAAACAGCACAACGCACGGGCCTTAAATTCTTAGCTAATTTAAATATTCAGCTCCCGCATAAGCATATAAATAAGATAAGATGCCATGTTTTCCAATAATTTCGATTTCCAATAATATTTCGAAATTACTCGACCGAAGTCGGCAAGTAACTCAAGTAATAATAAAAGAGTTATATGTTGTTTTTGAAAATTAACTTAAAATCTTCCACGACTTACATTTCGTATTGCATTTTCGCACACATCTATGAAAACCTAAATGTTCTATTTATTGAAATGTTTTTTAAACTTCTTATTGACGATGTTAAGATAAAAGGCTAAGTTAAAACTTTTCCCACGACCCATTTTCTGATATGTCTATTAATATAACCAGTTCCTTTCATATTAGGAAGACTGGTCCATTTGGTCCCTTAACGATCGGTTCATTAAAGCTAAGGCATATTTGAAATAATACAAGCTACACGAACCTTGTCTTCGAACACTGTACCCCGGTACTCCAAATCTGTCCAATTCAAGCATTAATGATCGCATTACGCAATATTGCCTGTGGACATAAAGACAAAAACGCAGTTTAACAAGCTTGCCATTATTAAAACTTTCACATGCCAATGCAATGTCTTAATTCTGATAAAATTTATTGTCTCTCTGGTAATCAATATAACAAAGTAAAAAAATGTGTTTGCTTAATTATAAATTATTGAATTGTATCGCTCATTATTAGTTCCGCGGAGTTAATTATAAAATTCTATACATTTCTGATGTTGTGTTTCAATTATGTTTTGTTGTTAGCTGTGTATTGCCTCACGGCAGTGACATTTTGATAGGTGTGATGTAACGCGAGAAGAAACACTAATTATTCATTATTGATAATCATTTCGGATTCAGATCTTTGTTAGGTTTATGTTGGCAACTTCGATTCTTGTGTAAGTTCTGACTCATTGTTAATAATAAACTAAGCCTTTTTTTAACATTATTCTTGGAACAACGCACAAAGTGAACACCAGTCACACAAATACAGCAAAATGTACCTTTTCGTTCACCTAGAGAAGAAGAGTGGGAAGCGGGTATGGGTACCGCCATCATTACCAATACCCCTGCCATAGATCACCACAAGTGGTTCGCTACTTTTGGTGACTTAGTAGGGGTGCCCGGGTTCATGGGGTGAGGTTTATTCAGGTCTTGGAGGCGGGTGCGTCTGCCCACCAGCTGCGTGGTGGGCCGGATCTGGAAACGCTGGTTGAGGGAGATCCTTTGACCTTTCCAGCCGAACTCTCGACCCATCGCCTTGAACCGCAGTGGGAGGGATGAATTCATATGTCCGTCACTCATGGACGCACTGACTACCAGATTCCTACCCTCATACTACCGTCTCCCAGATGCGACCTTTAGCTTATGCTTTCTCTATCTTTTCTGTTTCATATTTCATTTGAGTTTTGTTAATATTATCTTCAATGATTAAAAATATTACAATGACATTTATAAGCTTCAATAATTTATTAGATTAGAAATTGAATAAAATATTTTCAGGTTATTCGTAACTTGGTAATGAAATCTATCACAATATTCAATATGTGTCTAGTTATCGCATGTTAAAATAGGTGAGCGCCCTTCTCGAAATGAATTATTTTGAAAGGTATGAAACAAACTAGACATTTTACAATGTATGTTGTAATAGTGCAATTGTGGATTTGAGTTTATGTGTTTTATCACATTCAGCATTTTATAAGGAGCTCGGAGACTTTCGATTCCTGGCAGCCACGATCTGTTCAATTTGCATGTGGTACCTACCCCGCCTTCGATTAAATCAAGCAGAGATTGTCCCGCGTGATTCTGTCCGTTGCAATGCATTTTGTAACAGATGTTGCGTCGCTATTTGCATATTAGCATTATTATTTGTATACGAATGTACCGGTCGCGGGAACTCAGTATCAGCGTGGCTGTCTGCTACCCAGTGGGGGAGAACACCCATGAAAAGGGCGGTCTATGAACTGGACACTAGTGATTTCTCTACTCCAGCGATATGTCGTAAAGGGGCCTACGGACGATCTGATTTTGTCCGTCAAATTGAAGAATGGACGGATGGTCAAGCCTTCCGATAGGCTTCCTTCAAATTGGACTGGCAAAATCAGCCTCTTTAGCAAATATTTTTTTATGTCCGCGAAAGTACGACGAACCATCGATCGATAGTTTGCTTACAGTGAACCAAAAGGGTAATCGCACGCGGATTATAATGTCACTTTACGATTGTTTTCTGATGCCTACTTTCAGTAAATGCGAACAATATTTACGGTACCTATAACCTGTAATCGAATTACCAAACCCATTCATGAAATGTATGTACAGTGCAATTTTGTGGCGTTCGACTTCAAGTGCGCTTCGCCTTGATGTATCTTAACCTTATTGCAATAATAAACTTTTATGATAAAAATCAATTCAGGGGTAATCCTCACATTAAAAAAAACTCTTGCAGTGACGTCTACGTAATTAAATTTTTAACAAATGTATCGAAAAAATTACCAACTGTCAGAATAATGTCTATGTTTGGGCTCACGGTGTCCAGTTAATAGAGCACATACCTACGAAATGGACACATTCTCTTCTTTTTTTTGTGGTAAAAATCGCGAATTTAACAATATAATGAGAATTGTAAGTTTGCACGTTAGAAGATAACGAAACAAATTAAACGACTTGTATTAATTTCCATTAAGACGTTGATGTGGAGTGCGTTCAGAACAAAGTGTTTAGTTCATGGGCACTCTCCCCCGCCCAGTAGCCAGCTATCCACCGACAAGAAACCGGTGTTATCCGTAACAATAGACGGCGGACTTATCCACGGCAGCGATACGTATCACGAATCTGCAAGGACATACCGTTTTTTAAAAGCACGGGATTTTTTATGTTAAAAATATTTTTGATCCAAACTTAGTCATTTAATGTTCTCAGTGAAAATCTGGTACATCTAGAATCTCCCGTTTTGTTTTATATTTTTACATTTTTATAAACATTTCAAAGCTCCACGATAGAAATAACGCTGTGAACTGAAATTTACCAGTTCTTATTGTTGTTTATATTGATTTAATTGGGGAAATATTTACAGGCCAGTCAGTGTGCTGTAAAAAATAAATGCCAAATATTTTATTTTTAAAATACCATCTTTGTTATGAATATTTTTATTGAAAACATATTTGGAGATATTTATGTACAGAATAAGTTCACATTTTAAAATATAAAATAAACATGAAATAGTGATGTCCCCACGTAATGTTATTGGGTTTTCCAGCGACATATTTTCATTATTAACTAACGGGCTTTTTCTGAAAATCTTGTATTGCCGTCACAGACAAAGAATTTTTAATCGATATTGGAGCAGTGGCGTGCAGTCCATAAAGGCTGAAAAGCTGTGCCTACTCTTAGAAAATGACTATGAGGAGTTATAATGTGTGAATTAGAAAAAAAGAAAGACGAATTCTATTAGAATATAAATATTAGTGAGTATATTTTATTCTCACTTGTCAACTTGGCCGCAGCTATCAACAAAAGTTAATATTAAAAACGGCCCTTTTCAAGGTAACTATTATATTCAATGCTACCCAATTCCAATCGAAAAGTCTGCATCATACCCTTTGTCATAGAGCACTGCACGCTAATGAATAGGAGATATGTTATTTGTAAGAATTAAAACCTTCACTTTTTTATATTGAGGTCACAAGTGCGTGACCGGCTATAACAAATATTTTTTTCAATAAAAATACTTTTATAATATTTGTTTTTAACCTTTTGTAAATTTAATACTTTAATACTAAATGCCAGTAAACCTTTTTATTACGATGTACCTTTTTGATGGGCGTTTTATTTGATCACGAAATATTTGCTTTATAATTGTAAATTAATAATGCGTGGTTAATCGATGATTCTTATTTATTTAACTGTTCTAGTATGTTTATGGTGAAATCCATATTTTCACGATAGATTAATGTCGCTGATAAACGTCTTTATCATTTACCAATTACTTCACTTGACACGGTTTTTTGGCCTTAATTTTAATTAGATAAATTCAGATACTGAACTTTCATAACTCCTGATGGAACAACGGAAAGTCTTCGAAAAGGACATTAATTTTTCTTTTAGGTAAACAGAAGATCCACAAATTTATTTATTTAAAATAATAGTAGTTAGTATACTCCTTCGTCCGAATTTCAGCATTCTTTTTCTAACTTATTTTTCCTATTAAACAATTAAAAAGTTTGGAACAAACAATGTATTATATAAATGAATTAAAAAAATATACTTAGTATTCACCACTTTGTAAATATGCATTGATATCTACATGTTTCGAAAGCGATGGCTTCATCGTCAGGAATGTATGAATACTATATAATACTTATATACGAAACATGTAGATATCAATGTATATTTATAAAGTGGTGAATACTGAGTATATTTTAAAATTCATTTATTAATAATGACGTCACAAAGTGAAATCGTTTGACGAAATTATAATGTATTATATTTTTATTTTATTTTTTTAAATATACTTTTGTATGTGAATATCGCACAAGAGTCCCAATGCGAATATGCGACATCACTAATTGAGCGTTTAATTTTCCTACCCTCCACACAGCATCCCCAAAGATGATATTGGCCTTGAGGGAAATTATTTCCTTCGGGGTCTCCTGTGTGGAGTTACCGTAAAAAAAAACAAATAATTGCTACAAAAAAGGTTTTTTTATTGTTTTATTCTCTATATAGCCGTCTTTGAAACGGCAAATGCAATTTTTCACACAGCAAACTATTTATCCGCATTATATGTACTAGAAAATAATAATAATAATTGGATGATTTGTATAGCGCCGTTTTTGTGAAAAATCACCTCAAGGGCGCTGATGATACATTTTTTACATTATGACATATCTACCTTGTAGAACTTTTCTCAAAACGAAATAACTAGGTATTCATTAATTTATTGTTGTAACATTTTTCGATATGTTTTAATTTTTCTTCTATAATTGAATGTGTATTTAAAGATTATCGATTATTATTAACCCTGATTGATTATTCACTTTCAAAGGTTTTTTGAAGACATTTCTCTTTATGAAAATGCTCCTCAATTATTATGTTACGAGGCTGAATGCTGTGGGGAATGGTAGGAGATGTGAAAATAGAAAGCCTCGAAGTACCTTGCTATTTAAATTCGTCACTAAATACTGTTAAAGCCGATTCATGCAACGTTATATTATTTATTTTAAACTTCGCATCTCGTGATGGAAATCATATTTAAAGGTGAAAATTACTTTGATCTCGAAATTCCAGGCAGGAAAATCTGTCCAAATTTGATGACGCCAGTATTTAGTTTTATACATGTACACATTTTTTGTTTTATAGTTGAGATGTATGTTATAAATTATAGTAATTGATTGTTACGTTTCGTGTATTTATATTTACCTAGGTACCCGTACGAATAAATCTGATGTTGCGTAATGGCCCATAAGTATAATAATTATATAAAACAATTTGGTTCAGGTTTCGCAACTATCCTCATTGGTAAGTAATCAATCTTCTGAAGTTTGTACCCATTCAACGCAACAAGTTTAATAGCTCGTGGTTGTGTGTCCAATTTTTTATTGATTGAATTTTATCAGATGCATATCGATTCAATTGATACCAAAATATTACCTGTTGGAAAAACTGTAACATAATGCTATGTACCACTATCAACACAAGATTGGCGTTAACTGTACATGTCTAGATTTGACTTAGTATATTTTAGTCTAGTCAGCATGTTAACTTGCCTCCGAGGTTTTGTTAATTATAGTCTAAATTCTAACATATGGAAATCAGTGCCAATAATTCAACGTGGATGGAGATTTCCTTTAAGTGCTGTGTGTCGTTACATTTATCACAAGAAATATAAATTTTATAGCATTTTTAATGGATTAAATTTTTTTTATATGAATACCGCACAAGAGTCCTAACTGCTCCCAACCGTCTGGAGCCAGTGAGACTACATTAAAAAAGTATGAGTTCTTAATATATAAGTTTCTTTATTTATATATATATAGAATGAATAAATCATTATTAAAAATGATTAAAACCACAAGAGACTTAAATGCCCTGTGATTGGTCGGGGTTCTGAGAGAACTTGACGGCTCGCTCACGGGTCGGTCGGCCGCGTGTATTAAAAATATTTTTTTAAAATTCGTGTTAATATACATGTTAATATAATCCTGTTATTCATACAGACCCGTGTAGGAATGGCCCAATTGTTAACCGACAAATCTACGTGCCTACATATGACGTCACGCTAACCCTGGCAGATTTCCAGCGTTTTGGCAGGTTTAAAAAAAATTCTAAATTTGAAAAGTATTTTGACAATGAAACGACTGTATTTTTTTTTAACTGACTGAAGTTTCTATTTTTGATACTGACAATTCGTGGTGGAACTCCATTATAATGATTTATTAATACGATTTTTAATATATGTAAAATCATAGTTTACCACCCCTGATACCCCACAAATTGTATATATTATACTTTAAGTAAAGTTGTACCAATTTGAGGTTGGCCGTGATAGGTCGAAACTGGTCAGGTCAAAAATAAAAAAAAAATCGATTTAATGTATGATTGTAGTTCTTTATTGCCAGACAAATAAGCAAGTTCGTTCGATTAATAAGTATAAGAGCGCCATCTAGCGTTTCTATATCAATGCACTGAATCTATTCCTGTATTAATGACTACAAATAAGGATATTAACGTTTAATTACCCAGTCAACGATCCGGACATTGTTAATGTGTGATTGATGCCGCGGTTAACGTATTCGCATTGTATTCCTTTTATATAAAATATTGACACATAAATCATTTTAACACATCGCCGACTTCGATTCGCGGAGGAGCGTGGGCGTTCGGGGTAGGTACAGTGTACAATGGCCTGTAGATCACCAGCGCAGTCAAATAGACGCTGAATCAATGGGATCGCATTATGTCGGGAGGAGAACGAGGAGGTGGAATTATAAGACTGCCAAGAACAATGACAGTGAAGTTGTCAACGATGTCTTTCAATAATGCATTTTCAAGATGGTTCAAAATCCGACGTGGGCTAACATATATATACACATATGTACAATGTATATATATATATTTATTTATATGTATTTTTTTAATGGAACTTTCTTAAACGTTAACCGATTTTTTTTCTTCACTTTCTTCCTATTTATAATCTACTGATTTAATTACTTCCGAACCTTAACACAATTTTTTATAATTAATTTTAACTTATTAAATTGAATAATCGAACCTACAATGTAATATGGTGTTTTGTCATGTTTTTCGACGGTTACATGCTTTTTTTTAAAGTCCGTTCCTCATTATGGAAATTACGCTGTCAACTGAAATCAATTGTGTTAACCTCGAAATTTTACAGTGAAAAAGAGAGATTTTTTTTTATTACAGTGAGTCTGAATTAAAAAAAACCTTTATTGAATGTCTAAGGAAAAGGAAACATGTCGCACATCCCATAGAAAAATATAGTAAGTCAAGAAGGTTAATTTTAAAGTAGAGGCTGTTTTCTGCGGGTATTGAAGGAAAGGCGGTTCAGTCAAATGAAAACAGTAGCGGCAGCTCGCGGAGAAGCATTGAATTAATTTGAATACGGTTTTCAAGGGGCACTGATGCATAAATATAATCGCGTTTTCTTCACTATCCCGAAATACGACGTAAACCAGAAAGTTACAACTTACTACACTTTTCCCATAGTGCGATGTGTCTGATTAGAATATTAAGAATTTTTCGCTTGCCGCCTGGCAAACGTAGGATTCTGAGTTCATTCTCGGTCGCACCCGATATATTTTATGTAGTTTGAATATTATTAATGATTTTAACAGTTAATGCCATAACGGAGCTAAGCTATGAAAATATGTTTTTAATCGATAATTGTTTGCATGATCTGGAAGGTATAAGTCTGATTTACAATTCTCATTCAATCGTAAATCATTGACAATATAATATTACGCGGAAGTTAATGGTAAAGAAGTCGGGAGTCGGGATGCCCGAGGAAGACATGGCACGATCAAGTGAGTCAAATACTTGAGTCGGGTCATGACAAAAGTCAGAATACGGGAGATGTATGTAACGTGTGTATGAGACTATATATTTGTTTATTATTATGTCTTCAAAAGATTGGTATTCACCTTGTGGCGTCATTATTTGTCTATAATTGACGATATTTTTAGTATTCTATGTATATCCCTGATGACGAAAGCATCGCTTTCGAAACATGTGTACATTAATAAAGCGGTGAATACAAAGTAAATACATTTTTTGATTAATTTATTTATTTACGCCCATTACAGGGTTTTTACATGGACATTTACAAATAATATTGAAAAGGTACATATTTATAATAGGCAATATAAAATGAAACAACATAATTTGACTCTTTTATCCAGAGTTAAATTGTTTCAAATAACCTAGCTCTACTTGATGAAAAAACCCTACTAATGCATGCTTATACTGTAACACTGATGTATCAAATATATCAACAATATCGAAGTATTTATTCCCCAGATGTTGAATTAGTCGCATAGGAGTATAATATTGCGACGCTGAATTTGAATTGTCACATTAAAGTGCTGGGTATTGTCTTTTAACTGTCCTACCAGGTATATGAAAAGCAATCCAATATCAGTTCGGGGGTATAAAACATGTTAAATCGCATATATATAAGAATTTGAATGAGGCAAAGAGTGTCTTGAGACAGGGTTGTGTGGCGGTTTAACCTGCGGGGAAACGGCCTGATGGTTAGGTAGTAGTACAAGGCGTTCTTAATAATTTAGGAAGTAGGCATAACCCTAATGCCTTGATGTATTTTGAGTGATGCTAGGCGTTATTCTGTCGTTTTACCTTAGCTAAGTCTACTTGTTAAAATAATCTATTCACGGGTCGACTTGCGAAATGTATTGCCAAAGCCGAAGGGGCGTTTATTGAATTAAGCCCGCGGATAAACAAACACTTGATTTTTAATTTCGTAACTGCCATTATTATTCGATTCGTATTATCGATTCGGGTCCCGAGCGTGCCGGCGGATTAACGATATTACGGACGGCGTGTAAAAAAAAAATACCGAGAAAAAATAAACAATGGGAACACATAATGGATGCCGATATTGAAAGCGAAAGGTTGCGTCACCGCCGATCCTTGGGCATTTATTAAATACTGTGCCAGTTAACATTCGCTGCAGATATATACTCATTGGACACGATTTCTCAGTGCCGTACTTCCATTTCATTTTAATTCGATGGCGGCAATTTATTGCGGACCCGTTTGTGCGTTTTTGCGTGAGGCTTAATGTGGGCTTCGTACATTGGCTTGGGCTCAAATTCGTGCCAGCTTTTGTACTGCATATACACTATAATAATATACCTTATGGTTTAGTATTGGGAAGTACCTGGATATTCTGCTCTGGTTACTGAACAGAGCGACAGCCATTTAAAGCATTGCAACATTTCGATTCTGCATGCCTTCACCAGGGCAATGCCTACTGGGTTATGTGTGTATAATATCAAGTCAAATTCACCCACCAAGTAACATATTGTAACAGGGTTTGATGTGGATAGAGAATAAGTTGAAAATTTATCTATAGTCCGTAGTAAATTTCGCATTTTCGAAAAATAATCGTTTTGGATAGGCTACACTGTTCTCTCTTTAGATCTAAGGATAGATCTGTATTTATGTATCAGTGTTCCTTTCGATCTTTGTCGAGTCATTTGTATAAAGCCCTCCCGTATAATTACTCACACAATGTCCGCACTGGTAGCGAATAAAAATGATAGGATTTAAAAAAAATGAAGATCAGTTTAGCTGCTGTGGTCGAATTCTGGAACCCTCCGACTCCAAGTGCAATTGGCATACTACCACGCTATAGAGGCCGCCTTACGTCTTGTTTTCGTTGTTTTTTGTCCTCAATTTTTATGATTATTTTAGGAGAATCTCTCCGGCTGGCCGATAAGCGTTTGACGTTACGGTACATAAAATGACTGGCGCGGCAGTATTCGTTACTGCCTTGTGAATTGTACATAATTGTGTCTCGAGATGTACGAGTGTTTCTTTTACCCAGGTTCACTTTTAAAGCTCATAATTTCGTAATTTTTATGATATCAAAAACTAAGTTTGTTGTCCTTACTAGGTAACTCTTTAAATATAATACCTTTACATCAAAATTAAAAAATAAATAAATAAAGAGACAACCGTAATAAATTCGCTACAAAATGTCAGGGGCATAAAAGTCAAACAAGCGTTTGAATTGTATTTAGATTTTCTTCACTATTTCGTTAAATAGGTTTACGGTGAAAGTTGAATATTTACAAAATAATTTGAATTATTTCATCATTTTCTAGCCATTGCCGCTTTCTTATTAAACATTGTGCACATTTTGTATATTTTTCCAGTAATAACTTTCAATTTGAAGATCTCAAACAGTTTTGACATTAATGGTCGTGCGATATACGGCGACCCATAATAACCATCCCACCGGAGTTATTCCGTGAAATGTCAAATCGTTCCTCTGAGTAAATATGGCGTGATCCATACCTGATACGTTAAATCATAAATTCTGCCATTATTAATAGTTTTTTATTGTTTCAGGTATGTCTGCTGTTGTTGGTTTTAACGAGTGGCTCTACTAACCACTGCCTACTCGTGCGGGGAAGCGACTAATTGGTAAGCAGTTATTGCAATCAGTAATTATGCATATCCCGAATCAAGGATACTTTAAATTGATTTACCTACTTATAATAAGCATTTTGTTGGAATATTATACAGGGTGTACAGGACGTACCCGACAAACTTTAACCAGTGATTCCTGAGCTTATTTGGAGTAAAAATTTACGCGAAATTTTTTTGGATAATATTACTATTTCATAGTAACCGCACTACCCACCACCTCTATCCTGATTGTCCAATATTTATTGTTTTTATGTTTAAAAAAAGTCACCCTACACTTATTACACAAATTACATTTATATTTTTACTCCAAATAAGGTGAGGAATCACCTGTTAAAGTTTGTCGAGTACTTGCTGATACATCGTATATATTTTTTAATATTTTTCTGGTCTTGCGTTTTTCGTAAATATTTACCGCCGTTTTACATCTGGTAAGTTTTTTTTACATCTCACTAGATACGCTTGCCTTTTCGCAAATAGAAGTCTTTTTTTCTTTCTTTAAACTGATGAGAATCATTTTGAAAAGTTAGGTTAGGTTAAATGTGGAATACTGATCTTCATATATACGTGCGAATAGTGCGAAGGTGGTGGGAATGATCAGATATGACCTGTTTTGGCCTTTCTCCTTATTTACCCGGTGATGAAGGAAACCATGGTTACATCTGGAATATTTGAAAGTTTGGCAATGAGTTAATTTTTTTAAGTGATTCAGCTCTTCTGGGCAGGGCCAATTAGACTATTACATTCCAATTTGAAAAATGCTATCAGGCTGAAAAAAGTTCGGTTTATGAAAGTTCCCGGCTATTCAGATCTGGTCACTAAACATAACCAACGTCATTTTAAGCAACGCTTTGTTTGTGAATGGTGGTATTTCATCTGAACCAGTCTTCTTTCAACTGAAAGTTTTAATTATTTTGAATCTGTTCATAACGGTAATCAATAAAGAAAATAGAAAGATGATATTTAATACGCTATTGAAAGTCAATTGTCTATATTTTTTCGTATCCGCTGTTGAATGACATAAATAATAAATAAAAAATCTATTAATGGAAGAAAATCACTTGATAAAATCGGTGTGATTTTCGTCACCCGAATCCAATTCAATCGGAATTAATCTTACGAATTACCTACTTCCATTCGTCATGAAATATAATAAATATTATCGTGTCTAATCCATTTATTACTTCAGACGAATTCCGCCTTGTCATGGGCCGTGGAACCACATCGCCGCTGTTCCGTCGCGTCAAACGGGATAATATTCGCGAGGGTTTTGACATTTGCAGCAGCGTTGTGAAAACTAAGGCAGTTTCTCACAAAGCAAATGTTTGCCGAAGAAAAGCCATCACCTATTGCCTAAACCACGAACACAACGTGACACATTGTTTAATCATTGGGCACGGAATGTTGCCTTTATGAACTTTGCTTTATAGGTTTATATTATGATAGATCATCGCTGAAGCAATATGAAGTAGAACAGATTTTGCAGGAAAATGATTTGCGGTTTTGCCTCAGTCAAGTCTCAATGCATAAGAATTTATTTTAGATTTCGAAGAATTATTCATGTAAGAGGTGAGTGTTGAAATAAGATTAAAACACCAATAAAACTTGATACTACAGCTTGAATGAAAATGGTTACATAAAATTTCTTCTTTTTGTTTTTTTTTATGTAAACCGATACACATGGGTAAACCGGTGACTGGATAAAGGTCTATTCATATCTTCCAAAACCGCGCAGTGCAGGCACGTAAAGTGGCAGGCACTGCGCGGAGGAGAGTATTCACATTACATCGTGCATGAATAATAATAATAATTATATCTTTATTGTAATTAAATTTAAATATAACTAAAAGACATGTATAATATAATATAATAATGTAAGTGTACAGTGGTTTATAAAGTAAAATAGAAAATAATATATTAACAGTTATAGTTGAAGTTTCACATAACCCACCTCACTAGTGTAGCCTGTGTTGAGGCAGTAATTTTGCAAATTATTTTATAATTTTAAAATACCTATGAATATACACTTATATTAAGATATGCTTCGTAAATGGTTGAATCAATAATTTTGAATTTGGGTGAGTGCACCGATAAATTACTTTTAATCGTTTTTTTTTACATTGTGTTTGAATATATGATATATAATGCAAGCAACTAATTTTGGCGTGCCTGCCACTTTACGTGTCTGTACTGCGCGGTGCCGATAGAGGTGAACAGAACTTAAATCAACACGCGTATGGATCGGCACACATTTTCACAAGTCATTAAAAGGACGAAAAAGACCTTCTCGAAAACCTAATCTAGCGTAACCTATCCAACCTAACTAACCCAATATTTAAAAAAAATATATTTAATAAAAAAAAATCATTTGGGTTAGGTGATATTAGGTTTTGGGCTAGTTTGTTTTTCTTATTTTTTTTATGACTTTCATTCATTGCCGATTCATACGTATTGATTTATTATAGAACCGGATGAAAAGTGATGCACGAACCAATATTATTCTTAAGGTCTTTGCATTCAGTGAATTTAAAATCTTATAAAAAGTTCCGATAACTATAATGTTAGAATGAGAAGTTTAAGATGCTTTGTCAGCTTTGGGGATAATAATTACGCATGAGAGGAATTAATTATTTTTATAGGTTACTCATTATACTTTTATATTATTTGTATTATGTTTATTATTTGTTTAAACTATGGATTAAATTGCGGCGGCGACGCTACCATACATATTTTTGAGACTTTGCATCGTAGATATTTGAGACTGTTAATTTAACCATGTCAATCTGTTGTTATGCAACACGTTTCATTTTCCCGTTCGAAATTTAAAAACTAAAAAAGGATTGTGAGTAATAATTACTCTATCGTTCAATCATATATTTTATGGGATAATTGTTTGTTTTGACAGCAATGTTTATGGATTTAGTTTTATCGTATATTCATTAACATCAACCAATTCATTGTTTAAATTTTAAAAAAAAACAAGATGGATGATGATATCTATGCCAATTGACACTACATATTTTTTCTTTCACGGACAAACCGATCGATTTTCGTTACGGATTAAAAGGTATAAAATACCACGTAGATATTTATCGCCCACGATCAATACTCTGAAAAGGATATCGGCACTTATTTAACGTTCCTAATTGCCACACAGCTCGTTGTTTGTACTATAAATCAAAATACTGTGTGCATTGTTTATGGTCGGTCGAGTTGATAATATTTGATATTAAAACCCTTTCTTGCCCCTTAATCGGAACATATTGATAGTAATCATCTACCTATATCGATAAAATGTCATAAATTATATGCATTAAATTAATAACAATTACTTCGTTTAAACCACTGTATTTAAAATGTTAATATCTACATGTTTCAAAAGCAAGGCTCCCCTCATCGGGATTAACAATATATTATGTTATATTAGGGGGGTAAGTAGAGAGAGGGGTAGGAGAAAGAGAAAGAGACAGATGGTGTGGAGAAAGGGAACATACTCAAAATAGGACTGTAACGGCCGTTCTTCCCAACCCTAGTGAGCAACTGTTGAGCCGAAATTTTGCCTCAACACTGTTCAAATGCACAAATTCGCTCTTCTCAACGAAAATTTCGATCAAATTTATGATCAATTTAGGGTATCAATTGAACCAAGCTCTCAAACGGTGATAACTAGTGTCATGAAGTTTGCGAAGCCTTTCTGTTTGAAATGAAAGATTTTATGTTCGCAGCATTTGCATTATGAACTAAGGTGCTTTTAGATGTACATTTTGCGGAAAAAAAAATCGACTAGACTCCATATTTTTTAATCCGAAGCGCAATCGAAATCATATAGTAAAGCTAGTAAAAATGAGTGTATTTTTTTCGTACGAATTTAGATTTTTTTTATCAGGTGGAAAGTCACGCAAGTATCTTAAAAACGCGAGAAACATGTTTCATCGTCTGTTGAAAGCAATATTGCTCTGTAAGGCGTATTGTAAGGCGTCTACATAATAGAGAGAATCGTTTACCATCGCGGAAAAATAAATGTTCGATCTATTCATTTCCCTTGTATAATATTGGATAATCGTGAATGCCTACATGAAAACCAGTATATGCGGTGGATTTATACCGCGATGAAAGGGTTTACAATCGATGAATAGCAACCGGCCAATGCCCGATATATATTCTGCAATCACGACCGCGAGTTACCGAGGAGAATAATGTTCCGCCGCCTCCCGAGGGGGGCGTTATATATTAACACTTGCGTCTAACATTTGCCGCTGCATTATTACAGTATTCATTTGTGTCATATTTGGTATTCATTTGTGTCGTATTGGGTATTCATTGGTGTCATATTGGGTATTCATTGGTGTCATATTTGCATTCGGAATGACACGCATTAGCGCGTTAGGCGCTCCTCTAACTGCCGTGTTGTCTTTGTTCCCGTGTTTCGTGAATGTTATTTTTTCTGCACTGACGGCATATTTTTATTGCAGTGTGTTCACACCTTGGTCTGACAGCACTCGAACATTGTTTAGATCTCGTAATCTGGCATCTGTGACAGCATCGGTATTTTGCATGCGTTACAGTTGACAATATTTAAGAAATAATTTGAAAAACTCGCGTACCCACAAGTATACTGCAGTAAGTCAAATATGTCAAACTGACTTGTACACACAGTGTATTTTTTATTAGTTTAATTTTGTACCCTGTTGATACTAATAAATTAAATAAATTTCGTGGTTTTAAACCAATTTTTTGTTTTATTTCATTGATATAATAGAAATCGGGGACGCCCGAGGAAGACATGGCACGATCAAGTAAATCAAATACTTGAGTCGGGTCATGTCAGAAGTCGGAATAACAGAAGAGAATGTATGGGACGTTGTAAGAATATGAATTAAGCAAGAAGAGTATGCCAAGATCGAGTTATTTGGCGGTCCGTCCTCTCTGCCTACCCCCACGGGGAAACGGCGTGATGGTTAGTTAGTTGGTTATCATGTAAGTTTGAGATCTAACATTTTTGCTAGGTGGTCTTACAAAGGTATTCTATCAAACGTAGTTATCTCAAAGCACCCGATTTTTAACTTATTGTGTTGTAGTAACGGAAGTGCAAATTATTGTTTTCTGCCCTTCTGCTTTTCACGTATTTTTGCCTATTTTATAAATTTATTTTATCTATCATCCTACAACTTCCTAATCCAAGGAAAGCGATTTTACCACTACGCTAACACTGCGTACTAGTAGACACACACTTATTTTTTTTAATACATTGAAACATCCTGTTGAAACTGGCAAACCAAGAAACGACAGAGTGATGCGATCCCGCTTTAAAACCTACATTAATCACTTACTTTAACATGGTTCTTCCACCTACCCCTATTTGCATTGCGTGTCAGGTTCATAACACGTTCTGCATATATCTACACTTCTTTGCTTCTTCATTACCAATGATAGTTATGGCTTAGCACTGTTTAACGAAGGTGAAAAGCTGCGCGACCACTTCATAAGTTTCCCTTGAAATGGCTTCTTTCACTCGGCTCATCAGTGTCGTGATTCTCGGATTTAGTCCCCCGGCATTCCGTGTTGGGTGTCATTCAAGGAATGGCGAAAGAAAGAAGGAAAATTCGTTCTTATTTTATTCTCGGCTAATTTAATTTGTGATGTAAAATTTCATCGTAACTTGTGACCTCTGTCAATTATTTTGCCATATTATTATTCTCAGATAATTGTTTCTGTGAAGCAAAATTAAAACGCGGTTTAAGCATGAAGTATTTCCCATTTAGTGTGCAGACGATAAAGAGTACTAGTAAAACAGTTTTCTCAATCTCGTTGAATTTGGTTTGTATTGGCATTTGATGTCGGTTGCTTGAGACCTAGTCTTTTCGTATTTTCTCTCTAATTTAATATTTTATTATATTTATCACTACAGAGCATAAGATTTTTTATTCTAACATACTCAATATTTGGGAAGATAGGTATCCAAAAAGTCTTAAAAGTAATTAAATATATCTCTGTTTTAGAAATTTGTTATGCTATGCTGTGTTAGAACATGTGTTCTGCCTTTTGGTAACTTGAACAAGTCGTGGCGATGACTACGGCTGATGTTTTCAGACACGTATAAGCCACAGCATTTCAAGACGAATGGACCATCAATAAAGTTATATACTTTATTATTTGCTGATTTTCAAAGCAAATACGGGTCCTGCTGCCATTCCGCCCATACGTCTCGGCGGAGCCAATGTTATATATAATCTGCGGCGAATTCAAATACTTGGGACCTGTCATCACTGATGACCTAAACAATAAACATGACATAGAACGCCAAAGAAGAGCACTGAGCGTACGCGCCAACATGCTCGCCAGGAGATTTAATAGGTGCATTCCTCCGTTAAAAAGGCAACTATTCCAGACATACTGCATGAACTTTTACACTAACGCGAACTATGGACAAGATACTCGTATACACAAAGCGTCATGGACACACTCCGAGTGCAATATAACCACGCTTACAGGGCGCTTTTCGGCCTCCCTTGGCGATGCAAAGCCTCGCAGATGTTCGCAAAGGGAAGGGTGCATGGGTTCGCTGCTTTAATGCGCCACAGAATAGCCGGGACGAGTCAATGCTACCGGAGATCGGAAAACACTCTTGTCCAGGCCGTCGCCCAGTGGCAGGGCTCTCCCCTACATCGTAGATGGAGAATTTTCCTCAGGCCGCTGTAGCATAAATGCTAAATATGTTGTTTTAATTTAATTTAATTATTGTCTTTCTTTATTTTTTTTATATTCTATTTCTACGTCACGTAATTTTTTATTATTTATTAAATGTATTCTTTTTATATGGCAGACTGAGTATTGCACTCACCGCTTTGTTCTGCTGAAATAAAGACATTATTATTATTATTATGTTATAACTAATTATTGCAAGATTTGCATAACGTCTGGTTTCTAGGCTAATTCTATTTGTTGCCTCAAGTAAGCTCATATGGTGCATAAACCTCGCATGAGTTCCATGCATCCTCATGTAAATGTACCGGAGGACTTTTTTCTGGATTTGTTCTCGAATATTTATATATTTAGTTTGATGCGGATTCCATACTCCGCTAGCTTACTTTAAGCTTACTATATCGATTAATTGTTTTTGTGTTTAATTCGTAGAACTCCATTTAATTTTTTTTTAAATTTAATGTAAATCAAATTTAATAATGTTATTATTAAGTTCTGCGAGCATTTTTAAATGTTATTATTGTGACAGCTGTTTCGGCGTTTAAGGCCATTTTCAAACTGTGGTTAATCCACATTCCGACGACTTATTTATATGGTTTAATTTACCCCCACTCCTTTAAAATTTGGATGGATGTGTAATGATTTCTTATCGGTAAAACCGATTTAGTTAGAAAGCAATTAAAATTCTGAATTCTGTGAGGTTTTCACATTTATAATGTGTTTTTACTCGTATTTAACTGACAATGTTTTCTTAATTGATTTATTTAAATGTGTTGTATTATTTTGATAATGTGAACATACTGAGAAGCGGTGAGTATATAATTTTCCTTACTTTATTAATTAATGTTATATTAGGGTCGTTAGTTCGTTTGTTAATTTCTAATTGTTCAAGTAAATTTAATCTTAGGCCCTTTCTTTCTATATGTAAGGGTTTAGGTTTGTTGTTGTCAAGCGGGACGTGATTATTTACTAAAAGATATTCTGCGAATTTTGGAAAAAAAAAAGTACTATATCGACTTCTTGAAGGCACATATTAACAAATCCCATCCTTACAGCCCTTTTCTTAAACTTATCAAATTTTGCCCAATCGGATAACGGTACATTTCCGATGGTCGTACACATCACACACTGTGAGTGTATTTAAAACTGTATTTCTATGATCCACTTATTGTGCTTGCAGTTCTGCCAGATATAATATCAGTAGCGCCTTAGCGCCTTTATTATTAAGTTTTTGTCAGCAGATATTGTTTTAAAATGCTATCCATTATTCTGCATCTTATTCAGTTATACGATCCGGGCATTCAAGTAACGGCGCACCTATGACTGTCTGTAGTACCTAGTTCCAGTGCCTAGGAAGTTTGTGGTCTCCGTAACTGGCGAAGAAAAAGAAAACTGCGACCAGTAACACCGCACAAGCCGCGGCAGTACAAATATTCTCTACACAAATTGCCAATTTGACCGGCCACGTACAGGAAACATTATTTTTAACCTGCATCGGCGACACTAATGACGGCTCCATGTTCATTGCTAATCGTCGGGCTCTGTGGCGTAGTTGATGAGACGCGTGAATTGGAATCCGGTGGTTGCGGGTTCGATACCCGACAAGTGGGACACCGTAAACACCGACGAAATATATGAGAATAATGCTATGTTATTTTTGGGTGTTAGTAACTTCGTGATCCTATAATCTCCAAATTAATTCTGTTACTTTGTGTAAATCTCTTTTTTGAAACCGCCAACCGTTTTCGGCACAACCATGCCTTCGTCAGTGCAGATGTAAACGTTTGTGTATTATATTTTTAATTTGATAACTCACAAGAATTTTATCTTTCCCGTTCCAATCGAACTTCAAAAGTCTAATCCCCATTTGAGAAATTTGTTGAGGCTGGTTGAAGGGTGGGGATGGAATATCTACCGGTTGAGATCTGTTCGTTAAATATAGCTAAAGCCATTTTAAGCAACTTTTAGATTATGAATGGTGATCTCTAACTAAGCGTATGTTCCAGTATAGAACGATTTGAAAAATAATTTTATTTAAATTCTTTACGTTATGACCCATATGAATTAAATTTCCTAAAATTTAATATTAACGTTGATTTTGAGGATATTGTGTTATTTATATTTTCTGTTCCGGTATATACCTACGTATTTTTAGCTTTGGTCCAGTTCATTTGTTTCATGTGAAATGTTCGAGTGTAATTAACTTTTCTGCTTGTTTTTTTTTTTTTCACATATATGTGATTTTTAAAAGATGCACTTATATGTAAAAGCCCCCTGGGCGTTTAAATAAATAAATTTAATTAAAAAAGAGCTAAGTAGCTTAATATCTGTCATATCTGTTCCGATGAAGGCAAGGCACGGTCTAACCATAGTTAGTGTTTCAGGTAATTGATTGATATGTTTGCTAAATCTCCTAAATGCCTTCGTAGCTGTCGTAAAGGAAGTGATTACTGAGCTGTGCATGATGAATATGAATTGATTGTTCGAATGGAATTAATCGACAGGGGGCGAACGAACGCCTTCCTTGTTTCTTGTTGACTATTTCACACCCCCGCAAACAACTGATTTATAAGATAACGATTCTATTATGATAGTTTATTTCGTTGCGTAACTTATCAATCTTGACTAGTGGTTCGTTTTAATGGGCTGCTTCTTAAATCATTCAGAAATTGCGAAATTATTAGGAAGTTGGTCCATAATCGCTCATCTCGTGTTACAAATTGGAAGGCTTTTTTTTTTTAATGTGTCCAATCAAATATAATTTACATTTTCGTAAAAAAGCAGTTACATTGTCGCTTACCATAATAAGATTAATTGACAACAATTCATGTGTACTACTTTGTTTTACCAACTAAATTTATTTTATCTAGCGAGCATTTTCAGAGGAAACGTTTCTTTGCCAGAAGAAATAACTCACTACGAATATATAAAAAAAAAGTATTTATAAGTTATGAATAATTTATTGGAGTTGGAAATAAAAATGGTGCTTATAAAAATAATAATAGAATAATAAATGTTTATTCCGGTATGTGGGGAGGTTAGTGCAGTCCCTAACATTCCATACAAAATTTGTATAAAAGTTTACAAAAAATAAAATAATAATAAGATAGTAGGCCAATGATACATGAAACATAAAACATTAATAAAAAACCTTTTAAATAAAGCCTTTAAGATGTTACGACATTTAAATTGTGAGGGGCCAATATCTTTCTCCATGCGTCGATGCTAGAGGCTGGTCTGAGGTGGGCCTCCATGATGAGGATATTCCGAAGCTGTTTATTCTTTCCCTCATTCCAGCCACCCTGGATCTTATAGGGGCTGCTAAATCGGAAACTCGCCCCTCCGTGAACGCACTGGAAGCGCTGTAGTATCTGGGGAGGCCAAACATTATGCGGAAGACGTTATTGTACTGTACACAGTCTTTTCATGCTGCTCTTTCTATAGTTTGCCCAGAGTTCGCACGTGTACAGCGTTGCGCAGAAGACAAGAAAGATAGTCCCTTTCACAGCTGTACTACATAAGCGAAATCTTATTCTGTAATAATTATGTTGAATTTCCCCACTTATATCATCACACCGCTAGTTTCCCCGGTACGCTCATTGCCAATCCTTGTGTTTTTCTTGTTACTTATTTTTATTGATACGATTTTTTTTTTAAATTAAGTTTTTTATTTTATTATTTGTTTAATTATTACTATTAAAATTTTTTGTTTAATTATTACTATTAATATTTTAAATCTTTACATGTAGCAAACACTTTGTGGGAATACATAATTATAATAAATTAAATAACATAACTTTGTTTCAATTCCACTTTATTATTTCTTCATCCAACCGGTTTCGGTTCAACCTGAACCTTCCTCAAATAAAATTTTTATCTAACTAACCCATCACGCCGTTTCTCCGCAGGGGTAGGCAGCGAGGACAGACCGCTAAATAACTCGGCCTTGGTACACACTTTTTGCTTCACTCATTTTATTTTTAAAGTTAAAATCGATTTCTACAAATTACACTTAAACGATATTAAAAAAAAAAAAAAAACATGCGTGTTTACATGTATATATTTTCTGTTTTATCATTCGACTTCACAATGGATGAATACGGTCCCTTATAAAAATTCAATATTTATTTGAAAGGAAATATTCAACCGATTTTTCAAAGCTTGATGAAAACTAATTAAAACGCATCAAAAAGTTTAAATGTTAAGTTTTGCTGTTAACGTTTAATATTAGCAAGGGTAACTAACTGCTGCCAGAATGTTTGTAATTTGTCCAAATATTTTTGTCGCTTAAAAGTGTTTTCGCCATGTCCACGAAAGCTTCCCTGCGGGCATTCGCCCCGTAATATATTATTTTTACTCGGAAAATCACCACAAAGTCTACGGAATCAAATTTAATGGAAACGTTTTGCGACCGGAAGAGCTCCTCTCTAGGCGAAGCAGATTACGGTGATAAACTTTTAATAGCTTTCGAATTTATCTTTTGAGAAGTTTGGAAGCTTTGAGCTTTAATGATGCTCGGTGATGAGGCTTTAAGGTTTAATGCGAAGCACGTCACCCGTGATATTTATATAGTTAACTTGTATCAACGTTGTTTTAGCGATGAAAATCAGATTTTTGTTAGAAATTTTACTTCTTCATAAAATTATCAAATTCATTGAACACCTGTGTTTTTTTTTCTTTAATTTATTTTGCAAATACGTTTATTGTTAAACGTATTCTTAAATATATAAAGGTATTAAATCCTTTTAAATAAATACTTTTTGAATCTAGTCAACTTAGTCTTGTTTAAAATCGTCGCAATACCATGAATTTGACCATAGAAATTACATTACATATTTCTGAATTCGATTAAGGCTTTTTATTTTTAATAAATTTATTAGAATTACTTTGTTCACACTGCTGTTTTTAATGTATAAATATCAACATGTTTCGAAAGCGAAGCTTTCCTCGTTGATTTTCGTTTTTGTTTAATCCATTAAAAATTATCTATGAAAATATGATTTTACCTTTTTGCAGTATACTGTATGGTATGCCATCATTTGAAATTAAATGAATTGATATCAACAGCTTTGTAGCTCTAAGCCTTGCATATAAAGCGTGCATATTAATGGACCACCGGCAAGCTTGGTAATTTAATTAATACACTCGGGCCATTTTCACTTACACCACTCATTGGGCGCACCGCAGTTTCCGCATAATGTTCGCATTACGTGGCGGTGCGGCGGTTTACAAATTCCCGCTTGTCACATTTATTTACCGTGCACTGTACCCTTTCGTAATTTGTTATGAAGGTTGCGGGGAGGATTTGTTACGCCGCGCGTATCAGTACAAAGGTTCTATGTGTATCCCGCGCCGTACCCCCTTACGCAGGCTGCTCGCCTGGTATCCTCGAGTGTCACTCGCGTGTTTGCCACGCCACCGTGCTCCGTGGGAGTAGCCAAGTACCCGAGTATCCGAGTAGCGGAGATATGCGTCTGGGCGCTAAAATGTCCGCACATTAACGAACCCTTTTAAGTGTCACTTTAGTTCTGCACCCACGGTTGAGATGTATTTGATGGCGCTATTGTTTGAATCGCACCAGTGATGAAGAAATGGTATCGCACTCCTTATGCGTCACTTTCCTCCACCAAGTTGCTCACACTCAATCATAGATAGTTAGGGCGGAATATATTTATGATTCATTGTCGGAGTAACTAGATAAACTGGCTCAAATTTTATTTACTAAAAGAGGGAAGTGACCCGAAGATTTAGATACGTCTCGGTTACCGGCTAAGACGTCCGTTATGGAAGTTTTTATAGTGCCTACTTGTTAACGAGTTTAATCTTTCACGGATTACTAATAAAACATCCCATCAATCGTCGTTAATTAATCGTTTTTTGATCTCTGTTTCATGACGAAGAGTTATTTCCGTCGCTTAACCGAAACATTTACTGGGAAATAATTGAAGCAGTTAATTTGGCGACAGAATAATCAAACTCAAGCTGTTTGGCAGCCACGCTCGATTGGAGTAACGTTGCCCTCGTAATGTTTCATACTCGTATAATATTTTCATTGTGCACAGCATGTAGTCTGTTGCCATTCATTGGGTAACTTTGCGTGGACCGAGTCATTCAATTAGACATTAAGTGGCAGTTATTAAATTATTTACTATTCCACTAAACTTTGTGACGTAAACATGAACGACGGATTCGAATTCAGTTGCATTTATCGGAGCTGTCGACATTATTTGCAAATGAAAACATTTCCGCTTATCTTATTTGCGAGAAAGGCAACATAGTTGTTGTCGACTTGTATTTTATCCAGAACGAATTGGAACTTATATTAACAGGAAATATGGTAATTTCAAATGATTATCTCCCAGTCGCTGTATTAATCACATAGTCGATACTTTCTTTTATTGCTTGATTTTTGCCTTTTTCACATTCTCTTGTACTAATTTCGTCCCCAAAAAGAAAAGCATAATAGTTTTTGTTTTCGTTCAATGTTTCTGTAAATATAGCGATAACAGTTATAATCTAATATTGCTAGTAATTGTTATTGTGTTTAAGGCGATGCAATGCGAAGTAATGCAAAATCATGTGTTTTTGATTTGAAAATTGAATGGTCTACAAATATCATAGATGATTTAATTAAACACTACAATTAGAACACACCTTGGCCTTCCGTTTAACCGGGAATATTCTAAGCCTTTTTATAAGCCTCGAAAAAAATAAAGTATCAGACCTAAAAAAAAATTTTAAAGTTCAACAACTCCTACTTACGAACCCTTTTTCGGATATTGTCATATTGTTCACTGTGGCAAATTTAGTTTTTTAGAATATAACCGAAAAACACATTAATTTTTATGTTTGAGAAAACAAAATAAAATACGAATTTTGGTGAATTTTTTTTTTATTGCTTAAATCTTGCGGGAATTTCAATCTTTTCGCCACCTGCTTAAGGAGTGCGTGATTTCGTTAGAATTTGTGAATTTCGAAGTAGATCCCCTTAATTCGTAGAACTCCATAAATAAATAAATAATTAAAGGTAATCAAATTTAATAATGTTACTATTAAGTTCTGCAAGCATTTTAGTTTTTATTATTGTTACAGCTGTTTCGACTTTCAGAGTCATCTTTAAACTGAGGTTAGGACACATTGCAATGACTTACATATATGATTTTTATGGTGTTTGGGATCATTTACCTTTAATTTTTTTCGGTATATACTTTTTTACTCAGAAATTAATTGTGATAATTAAAATTCCCTATTCTGTGAGGTACCTACTTACAGCCGGCACAATAATAAAAAAACTGAAATACTTGCAAAATTAAATTTGATTAATATATATATTTTTTAAATACCAAATAATATTGTTGTGTATATGTGTATGTAAATAGGTGAACTTTTTTTTTACTTACTTTCGTGTATAGATGTCAGAATGATGTATGCTTTATTTTATGTTTTTTACAGATTAAGTGATTGAGATAGGATTAATTTGTATACCTACATGTTCTATTTGATTTATTGTTATTATTTTCTGGAATAGTGCACCTCGTTTTTTGATCCACGATGAAATATTACAACTTTTGTGTTTTTGTTTGAATGTATCCCCTCTCTTCTGTTTTCTGTTTAGCTAGTTTGTTTTACCTGATAATATAATATGTAAATAGCTGTATTACTACTGTAGATTAATCTTTATGGCATTATGGGACTTTAACAGTATTATATTATCTCGGCGAATCTTTATTTTGGTGTTGTTACCACCTTTACCGGGTATGTGCGGTGTTGTTGCCCTTTCGCGTTGCATTTATCTTTATCAATTATTTCATAGCTACGAGATATTCTTTCACTTGTAAACGGTGAACGTTAACGTTTCGCGTTGGTTGGGTGTGAAAGCTCACGAGATGAAGATTTGTGATTGGTCCATGAGATGCATTATTGTCTCGTTGCTTCCTGGGTTTCACGCAGCTTCCCGTATCTCGCGTTTGCCCGGCAACTTAAGCTCGGCAGTGATTCGATTGCGTGCTGATTTATAGAATTTCATGTACCGAAGTGATCAGATATGTACACAAAATGTATTATTTTATCGAGCTCCTCATCCACGGTTCAGTGTGTTCAGTGAAATGCGCATGTGGGAACAACAGAGATTTTGCATCGCGATTTAGATAACTGCAGATGTATTATTATTGTTAAGTATTCTATCTGCTTACATTTCCGTGCCTCTGGAATATCACAGATAATTTAGCCAACCATAATAGTATTTTATAGAGCTGTACTACTCGGCTTCGTCCACTTTCGACAAAAAACTTAAATAATATGAAGTCCAACAGTATGACGTCCTGTCTTATTTTTTTTGCGTTATCTTGTCTAATGTGTTACCAGCCTCTCAATAAAATAGTTATATGTATTTTTTAAGTATTATAAGCTAATGTTGGAAATAACGTTGTGTGCCGAAAATCATCTCTAAGCCGAAAATGCTGTGAAAATTTCGTGTTGGAGCTTTTACTGAATTTCGCTTACCGATTTAAATTCAAGTTGAAGTAGTCTCGATGTCACTGACAGTATTCTAAAAAATGATCAAAAGGCGTTTATTTCATAGTCTGTTAAATTGGAGAATATTTTTCATTACTCTTTCTCCTTGTTACTTAAAAGTAAACATGACTTAAGGAAGTTCTCAATATTGACAAACTTGAAAATGATTTACTTTTCCCTAGTGCAATCATCCATCATTTACGGTATAATAGGATGGGGAGGTGCCCTTCATGCATTTATTAAACCTCTACAAATTTCTCAAAAACATTGTAAAAGTTATATATATATATATAATAAAAATAAAACATTTTCAAGTGATGTATTATACAAAGAATGTAAGTTATTTAATATCCGTAAACTATTTATTTTACAAACTTTGAATGTTTCTTTAAAAATCACAAAAAATCGAAAAAGACGAAAATCGTGTTATTAAACGGCTAATAACGTGTTTTATTGATAATTGTTTTATAAAATAACAAAAAACCATGCACTTTTTCAGAGCTATACGAAACTTTCTCGACTTACAACACTTGAAAATGATTTATTTTGCGGTCTGTCAATCTATTATTGAGTATTGTATCATAGCATGGGGAGGTGGTACTTCATCTGCACTAGACTTAATCATAAGGCACAGAAAACGATTATAAAAATAATTCTTAAGCTACCTCTAATTACAGACTCTAACTTAGTCTTTAATATAATGAGAGTATTTTACGTTCGGTAGATTTACGCTAAAACAATCCTCACTCATCTTTATTCAAACAAAAGTAAATACTATGAAAAAAGAGTAAACACTCGTATTACTAGAAATACCAACAAAGATTTACTCCAAATTCCTGTAATTCAAACTACTTTTGGGCAAAAGAATTTTAGGTACCTTGCGATAAGAATTTACAACATTCTTCCGGTTAGCATAAAAAAATCTGATTCACAAAAAATATTCAAACACAATGTAAAAAATTGGATTAAAAGTAATGATAGGGCATTTACCGGTGCACTCACCCAAATTCGAAATTATTGATTCAACAATTTACAAAGCGTATCTTAATATAAGTGTGTATATTCATTGGTATTTTAATATTATAAAATAATTTGCAAAATTACTGCCTCAACACAGGCTAGCCTAGTGAGGCGGGTTATGTGAAACTTAACCTATAACCGTTATTATATTATTTTCTATTTTACTTTATAAACCACTGTACACTTACATTATTATATTATACATGTCTTTTAGTTATAGTTAAATTTAATTACAATAAATATATTATTATTATTATTATATTATTCTACTTAATCGTACACTAAATTAATGCAAACACACAGCTCTTTTATTGGTTCTCCCACATTCAACTTTTTACCAGAATAAATTAAAAAACAAATAAATTGTTTTTATGGCTGAATGAGATAAATGTTGAAACATTACTTCTAAAATTTTTAATTTTCTATCTACAGAATGTAAGTGTCCACACACATCATCTTTAAACACATACAAAAACGAAATAAAAAACTGGATTAAAACCAAAAATATCAACCTTTTCCTGCTATAACTGTATATTTTCCCTATTTTTCTTTCTTTGTTTTTCGATTTGTTTTCTTATTTAACTTAAATTATTTTATTTAACTTACCTTCAACATCCATGTATTAATACAAATAAACTAATATACTGCAACTAACTGATACCAGGTATACCCACGCACTGGCCTTGCCTATGTGGGATTTTTTTTATTTTTTATACATTACACATAGGCTGTTCAGATGTATTTATAATTTAATGTTAAAAAAAAAAGTTCATAATCATTGTACCTCGTTTGTGTGAATGTATGTATCAAAAAATGCATTAATAAATAAAAAATAAATAAAAATAAAATAAACCTTTTTTATTTCCTTCTGCTTACTTTAATTATAACTTCAACATTTACTAATCATAAATAAAAAAAATCTTCTTACTTGTATTAAAATTCTAAAATATCCATTAAATGTTGTTAGTTTCGTGTTGTTACAATACTTAAAATAATTAATATTCTAGTACTCGTATTTACTTAAATTTCTCATATCACCCACACACAGGCAGCGCAGCGCCTATGTGGGTTTTCCGTTTCTTACAATTATAATTCAAACAATCATGCATCTAAATAAAAAAATATGTAATTTGTGTTCTATTTTATGTTTAAAACTGTGGGATAAGATAAAGGGAAAAAATGTATTCCTTATGGTTTGCCTCATATTTAAAAAAAAATCAATAAAATGACGTTGGTTTACCATTCACGTGATGAATCGTTTTCTCAGTGTATGATTTTTCCACGAGATTTTCAATATTAATACTTAACCTCTTATGCGGCGTTATCTTAGCACAAGTCAGGTAACCTTTCAGTGTTCGTGTTCCTGCTATCATATTGATGTCATCAATTATTATTATTATATGAGAAACGCTTCCACGAGCGAATACAACCTTCAGGTGTTCGAGTCTTGGCCTGATTATTTACTGTGGATTAGTGATTCGTTAATTCTGTTTATCTCATTTATGCCCTCGTAAGCGTTTAAAGTTATTTTGATATATTGCGTGGATTTATCTTGTAAAAGGATTTTATTTCGTAAATGCAATTTAAAAACTCAACCTTTAAAACGTTGTGATTGTCAAAGAATTGTGATACGTAATAATATTTTCAAAATTGCGTAATAGTAATAAAAACATTTTAAAAGATTTTCATGCTCTTCGTCAACCTTCAGCACCCTTTGAGGTCTGCTAACGCAAGAAATACTATGAATGATTTATCTGTAAATTCTATGCGTGTGATTAAGACATTTTCAAAAGACAGTAATCCTCAAATTGTAATCTTTTAAATTCTATTTGAAATATGTACTGGATTTTACGTAAAACGTTCAAAATTGCTTTCACTGGTTATTAAATTGCAGCTTTTTCAGGGAAGTATTTAATCGATTTAAATGATTACAATTTGACGATATTTCTCCTTTGAAACCTTATAAATTTTCCTAACTACCCGTATAGAATTACACGTTGTTGTAAAAATACAGATAAATCATTTTTGTATTAAAGCTTGAGTTAGCAACTTACAAAGTGATGTTTAGGGCCATTTTTGGGTACTGGCCCTTAAGATAACGTTGAAACAACAATGACCATCTCGACATCATCAAGTCGATAAATCTAATTGCAAAATTACACAATTGGTAAAATATTTCCTAAACACCGTGTACGGTATATGAGAAATACTACAAATTCGTTGGTTGACTCCATAGCTCGCTCAGTGATCAGTTTTTCACGTTTTACTCCATCTTACTCCCTACTCAAAACATGTTATGCTTATTAATTGTTATTTTATTAACAGTTTGAAAATGGCCCTGAACGCCGAAACCGCTGTCACAATAATAACTAAAACTAATAACATTATTAAATTTTATTTCATTTAAATAATAAAAATAAAATTATTATGCATAGTGAGAAGGTAGAGGTACAGCTACTATAAATCTTAAGGTTAATAGTTTCTTTAAAAAAAGTTATATGGTGATTCTATTTATTTTCTAATGTTTTATTTGTATTTAAACATCCACTTATTCCTCCCACCCATTAATGACAACTCTCGCTTCCAAATTGACGTTTAAACTAATTTCACAAGTTCCCCGGTTACCGATGTTCGTCGTAGAGTCCCAAAACGATATGAACATTTTTGAAACACCAAACATTAATGTGGATAATCCCGGTGGCATAACTTAGTGGTAAATCACATTACGGCAACGACTCTGGTTCAGAAGCCAAGCGATGAACGCGGCTTTCAACCACTTACTTGTTATTCAGTTCACGAGAAATTCTCTCGAACCTACTTATTACCCTACCAAAAGGGAATTTATAAAAATCTGACTCCTGATTTTGAATGTACAATGAACCACCCAGCGATGTGTTTCTGTAATGTAATTCTTCCCATTCATGTTACACGATTCTGCTTTAGTAAGTTTTGAGCATTTATTTATGTATTCTAATTCGTGTGGTTTATTAAACGGTTCCACATAAAACCGAAACCATGGTTTTCTTCGTAAATTGTTTGTTTTTTCATATTTGTTATTGCGATACCAAAAAATAATCCCAACTACCCGAAGCCAGCGGTTTTAAACACGGGAACAGCTGTCACAATAATAAATAAATTAACTAAAATACTTGCAGAACTTAATAATAACATTATTCAATTTGATTTACTTTACATAAAAAAATTAATTAAATGGAGTTATACGAATTAAACACACTATAACGATTAATAATTTAACATATCCACGTGAACACCTCAGCACAGGTTCTCCTAGTGAGGTGGCACGACACACATAACACTCCATTCTGAGTATCACCTCTTCAAACCTACCTTACACTCCACTGTATAAAACACCATACAAAGCACATTTATTATACATAAACAAAAACATATTATTTAAAATGGTACTGTATAATATATAGATATAAATAAATATTTATTGATGTATTCCTGATGATGAAAGCATCGCTTTCGAAACATGTAGATATCAATGTATATTTATAAAGTGGTAAATACTAAGTATATTTTTAAATTAGTTTATTAATAATGACGCCACAAAGTGAATATCAATCGTTTGACGAAATTGTAAATAAATAACCAATTAGGAGAATGTTTTGTGGCTGACGGGGGTGAGAGGGGTGGGTGGGAGAGGGGAATATGGAGTTTAGGAAGTATATGTCTATTCAGATGCGGCCACCAAAAATTAGTTAAATCCATTTCAAGTAATATCTAAATTATAAATGCTGTTCTTGTTTTACTCCAAATATGCTCAGGAATCACCGGTTAAAGTCTGTTGAATACAACCTGTATAGTAATTTTTTGTTTGATCCAGCCGGTCCATGGTCCAGTATTAAACTGCAACATGTCCGACAAATCATAAATTACAATATGGGTATCAAACTCTTCGCAAAAATGAGCTCTTGCCAATTTTAAACACGTAGAAACAAAAATAATAAAAATGTTCGACTCCTTGAGAGCCAAAAAACCAGAACTAATAAAATTAGACTTTTTTGCATACGTATTTGACATACTCGTATATCGAATATTCAAAATATTGATTATCTCAAAACAACAGATTTTGACTTATTGCATTAATACTGGTCTATCGATTTGCATACACAGGGCTAAGCAAGCAACCGCCCTGCCACCTTGCTCCTGGTTATACATTTTTATAAAAATCCTTTTTGATCACAAGTTTGCGATAAAAATTGTTGCATCTACAAAATATTTCAAATATTTTGACTTAACCATCTAACTGCTTTCTAGATCTTATTTCTCGGAGTTGCCAGATGAGATCTGTTTATGCGATTCTCTTCTTCGTTTTGGCACAGCCAGGAAGTGCCTCATCGGGTATCTCTGGTGGGAAAGAGAAAACTGCCGAGTCAGTGAAAGATCACAGCAGAGGTCCGCCAGTGATCACGAATTTCGGCGCTTCTGAACTGTGATGTATTGTTGTATATTGTTTCTTGTTGGTTTTGGAACACTTTTGGTTTCGTAAGGAAGTTACGTTAGATCGTGCCCAGTGTGGCTTAGTATTTCACAAACTCAATAATGCTATATTAGCCCGGGTGTCGTGGCGCAAATCATGTTATTAAGAAGTTATTATCAATCGATTTAGCAGCCGGAGAAATTCGGAGCATTTAAGACTTTCTCGATTTGCTTTCTTTCAATGAAATCGAAACTGAACTAGATATTTGAATGCTTGTTCGTTTTTTTTGTGTAAGTCGACAAGTGAAATGTACATAATCGGGAAAAAGGAATTTGGTGATTGGAATTGATATGGAAGGCTTCAAGAAGACAGCACCTAACTTGGGACGGTGAGTGGAGTTTCTACATCTGGGCTGCTTCACATAACAACCTTAGGTTTAACTTGTTTTCGTGAAATTTCGAACTAGCTTGTAAGTTGCATAAGGTCACAAGGATTATTACAAAGCGATTTGTCTCGGCAACCGGTGATTTTAGCTAGTTGTTGAAACGATTTTTTTGTCTAACTTTATAACACACAACAGTCCGAAGAAGCAGACATACGGTCCAACCCAAAATAAATAATTTGGACGAAGTTGTAAAGTTTTTAGTTTTCTGGAACTGCCATTACGGTCTTCACAAAAATGTGTGATCTTTTCGAACTTACTAGGTACCTACCTATCACCGGGGAATTGAATTAAAATTTCATTTGTCCGCGAATCGTTTATGAAATATACCCTTTTGATCGACGTTATATCTGGTTTCTTGAGGCAAGTGCCTCGAGCACTATTCATCCAGCTTTACTGTGGCTTACGGCGGCCGCACTCACTTTACTTCTGACGGAACCAGAACTAACCTTTGATTAATTAGCGTCCGTTATAACTCATTATAATTTATTACATAACTCTTGTTTTAATTATCGAATTGGCTTCCACAAATGAATTAGGCTTCTACCTATGAAGCAACACTTTCTACCGCTTTATTGTGGTATTCTTGAGAATCGATATTTCTGAACAATGGCAAGATTATTTTGTACGATTATACAATCGATGCAAACTCTTGCGTAAACTAATTAATAGCTTATAATAGATTCTTAATGAAATATTAAACCATGTTTAATGGCAACATTGCAAAATGCAAAAAAATTAAAACAAGTATTTGAAGTTACTTTTGAAGCCAGGTTTTTTTTTAATCCTTTTAATTGTTTTATTATTATTTATGTGTTACCGCACAAGGCGTTCAATTGAACTGTGGAATAACAATTTGTACAGATAAGAAGAAAGGTTGTGAAGTATTCTGTTATTTTGATTTGGTCACCAATCAATTTCAAGCAATGCAACGTTGCGATTCTGGATGTTGGTGACTTATCAGGTCGACAAGGAGAGCAACCCCCTCTCTTTGATCAGTTATCCTCGTTTTTGGCATAATTTGAGCACGAGCTAACCCCCAGGTTCCTAAAAGTGTATGTAAAGTGGAATTCTTGTGATAATTCAGTAACCCGTGTAAGATTGACCTAAACCGGGAAAATATTCCTAATTGGACATTCAAAACTTTTTCTTTAAATTCGAATGTGTTCCAATGTTTTTTTTTCTGTATTAAATTTTTCTTCAGAGGCATTCTCCCGTTAAACTACAATTAAGTAATTTGTCAACAGAATTTTCAATAACAATCGAATTTTTATAGATTATTGCATTAATTAAAAATGTCTATGCTATTATTATTGACAAATATAAAGAAATTGATATATTATTATAGAATACAAACTACAGATTGATATAAGCGCCTAATATAGGGAAATTCTGCTTAGGAGCCATTCTTTCAGCAAATATCTGACTGCTGTTGGCAATTCACATTTTTTTAATATTGTTTGTTTTAGCCACATTGTGCTCCAGGGTTCGATGTCCTAATTTATTATTATATTTTGGTACAAGCATGCCTTCATTCTTTGTGGACCTAGTATTATGCTCATGTTCCACTTTCGTGTATTTTGAAATTTATTATTTTTCTATTTTTTCTTTTATTTTATTGTTAATAAATACATTTTCATAACAGAGGTATTTAAGCCTTTGGGTCTAGAGTCAAGCAGATTTCAGTTGTGCCGCGGAGCTCGTAATTTATATAGGGTGTTAGGAGACGTCCCCGACTGTAACCAGTGATTACTGACATTATTAGGTTAGAATTGAAATTAAGACACTTTTGTACTTTCTTCCACTTATTTATTTTCGCCAGGACCGGTTTCATCCCACTACGGACATTTTCAGACTGGTCCTGAAGACCGGTGGTGGAAGAAAGTACAAAAGTGTCTTAATTTCAATTCTAATACAATGGAATTCCACCACGAACTAACAGTCCAAAAACTAGACTCATTTGACATTATTAGGAGTAAAAAAATTAAACGAAATGTTGGTCTACGGTGACATATAAGACAGTATATATTTTCATGTACGTCACTGATAAATTAGCCGAGTAACCGCCCAACCCCCCACCTCGACCCTACCTGTTAAATAACTACCAATTTTTTTGTGTTTTTTGGTGAATTTGAATCTGTAAGAAACTATATGTGTTAGATAATTGAGAAATATTATTTATATTTATGTTTTAAGCTTGTTACTTAACCTTAACAGTTAATTTAGTTTAAGGTTTTGAATAACAACCTCCCGTTAGACACTTAAATGTACTTTATCAGGACTTTTTGCCTTGTATTTTGTAAAATGAAAAATTAATAAAAAATAAAAATGTCGCCGGAGACCAAAAGTTCATTAACATTTTTTACTCCAAATATGGTCAGGAATCATTGTTTACAGTAAGTCAGGTACGTCTCTTAACCCCCTGTATAGTCCGTCCATGATTAACTTCCATATTCATAGTTGCATGGATAATGATATATGGATCAAAAGGGTTTCCATACAGGCATGTTACGAGTATTGCTGGTATATTGCAAGATTCCCGGTGGTCTTGTACTTCCCGTATGACGGAAGTGAAGCACATTTGATTGATTGGCACAGGTCAGGGCCTTTCATTCGGCGGCCCAGTTTCTCTTTCACTGGGAGAACGCAGATTGGACGGCCGATATCACGCTCGATTATCAAATAATATTTCTATTTTTATCGTTACAAGCTCTCGTTAACTTATGTTTATTTGGTTGTAAATACTGAAGTGCGCTTTTAAAATCTGTGGACAGGGGTGAATTGAAACATTTGGGAACCCTACTCGCCTCAAAATTGTTGCCTTGGGGTAGTAACTTACGCGTTGCCCTTATTACCTTTAATAATTGAAATTGTTATATAAAAAATAACTTATTTAAATCGAGCGCATTCAGTGCCTGTTAATCCGCCCCTGCATTTGATCATAAAATTGCCCCTTTTAATTTTTTATAGCCCCTCAAAAACGCAGTAAGTATCTGTTTCACTTTCATTTTGGGTATTTATGACGCCTTTTGTGGCAATTTGATTTTAGTTTAATTACCCCATGTAATTATTGCGGTCGCCTGAATCATCAGGAAAATATGTATAGACATAAGATTTTATAACGCTTTGCCATTTGTTTTACGAAATGTAAAAATAATACTACGAGATACGGTCTACAAAACTTTAGTCCGAAATTATGTAATCACGTAGTCGTGAACCAATATGAACTTTATATAAAAAACCTTGCTTTATTTATTGCTATTTGGAGCCATGCCATTTTTTCACAATACATTTTGGCCGTTGCTTGGAGCTAATTGCCACGTTTTAACGAATATCCCATATTTTATCTCTAGAAAGTGAAGTCAACTAGATATAACTGTGTATAGAGAACAAAAGGAACAACTGGGTACCGGGTGAAAGGTCATATTGCAATATCTTCGTATCGAAGTATCGGATTATTCGATCGGAATATTGACGTTAATAACACACTCGTGTGTCGGAATTGGGACTAAAGTTGTCTCCGTTGTAACATTGTCATGAATATTATTGCAAAGCCATTAATACCGATATAGTTTATAATACGTACTTCAAAACTGTAATGTGACACAATCCCTTCTATTCTCCATTCAATCCATGCTGATGGCTTCGTGCCAATAATTTAATTTTATCGTTTTAATCGAATCTGATCTTTGTAATCTATGCATCATGACAAATTCAACCGTTTTGAGTGAAATCGGTTTTGTTTTGTCAACGTGTTTTTGTAGGCAACTAAATAAAAAAGCGTGACTGTATTTATTGCATAAAATGTTAATAGTTTTCTGCTTAGTTCGTCCGATAGTTGAGCCTGACTTTGAGAGAATCGAGAACCCTCAGAGGATGGGTCATCTCCCCTGCAGTCAATAGCCCAATAGAGAACAGCTCGTCGGCTGGTTGAAGGATACGAGTACCATATGAAGAGGACTGGCATATAACCTGGATTCTGCTGTTCAACTTGACAACTCAGTACACCACTCAGGCACACGAATCCATCAGCCACCAATAACTAGACAGTTGCGTAAAATAATGGAACGGAGATGTCTAATATTAGTTCATTTTTTATTCTTATTATTATTGTGATTATTATTATCATTATTTTCTAACACCATAATAGGGGCATGCGCCTAGTTTGATAAGTCATTAAATAAATGAACAAATGAAATATTAATGTGCTTTATGAACGGCTCCATTGCACAGTGGTCGACGTAGCGTTTAACTTTCATTCGGGAAATAAAAAATAATAAAAAAACTTAGATACGAACAAGATTGTCAACTGCCCGGAGTCATTGAAACTATGACATTCCCATTTTATAAATATTACTTGTAGAATAGAAGGTATTGAAGGCCCTTGTGGTGATTTTTCACAAAAACGGCGCTATACAAATCATCCGATTATTATTATTATTATTATTAAGGAGAGGAACAGAAGACGAATAACTAAAATTATCCGACTAGTCACAGAGTATAGGTAAAATCATTTCAAGAACGCAACGTTTCGATTCTGAATAGTTGTCTCTCTCCAGGACCAACGAGTGATATCGAGGTATCTCCCACTCTGGAACGCCTGTAATTTTGTTATAATTTTTTTTAATTTTTTTTTTTTATATTAACCGACCATTGTCCAATTACATAAAATACACCACACACAATGAGAAAATCAAGAGCTATAGAAAAAGAACAGTGCATACATAATACATAATTGAAGCAATGACAAAAACTGGACAACAGTATGCAATTGAGAGAACATTCGAGTCAAAGCCTGAACAGAGTTTTGGCACATTAAATGATATTTTTTTAAGTTTATTTTCGTAAAGACTGACAAAAATCATTTCGACTAGCACCAAAAATTGCCTGGCTTGAGTTAACAAGTCTCGACATTCTGGATAGTGGAGAGTGGTAACCATAATTTATTAGTAGTGTTGATTGGTAAAGCAATTAATTGAGTTTACGGTAAGGAATGTTGAACTGGATGAGTTGCAACAAAGAAGGTGTGTAAATAATATAATTAATAATTTTTAAAGTGCAAATGAGATCAAAGTCTTTCCTATATTTGTGGATAAATCCATATAAATTATTTTGTTATGTTTGTCCGATACTCTGGGTTCCATACAGAGCATCGGACCATCCCTGTTGCCATCAGAGCATCAATGTTATTGATACATTTTTAAATTTTAGAAATTGCGCCGTTCCTACGAGAAAACAATTTTTAAAGTGCAAATGAGATTAAAGTCTTTCCTATATTTGTGGATAAATCCATATAAATTATTTTATTATGTTTGTCCGATACTCTGGGTTCCATACAGAGCATCGGACCATCCCTGTTGCCATCAGAGCATCAATGTTATTGATACATTTTTAAATTTTAGAAATTGCGCCGTTCCTACGAGAAAACAATTTTTAAAGTGCAAATGAGATCCGAGTCTTTCCTATATTTGTGGGTAAATCCATATAAATTATTTTATTATGTTTGTCCGATACTCTGGGTTCCATACAGAGCATCGGACCATCCTCTAAGCATCAGAGCATCAATGTTATTGATACATTTTTAAATTTTAGAAATTGCGCCGTTCTACGAGAAAACAATTTTTAAAGTGCAAATGAGATTAAAGTCTTTCCTATATTTGTGGATAAATCCATATAAATTATTTTATTATGTTTGTCCGATACTCTGGGTTCCATACAGAGCATCGGACCATCCCTGTTGCCATCAGAGCATCAATGTTATTGATACATTTTTAAATTTTAGAAATTGCGCCGTTCCTACGAGAAAACAATTTTTAAAGTGCAAATGAGATCAAAGTCTTTCCTATATTTGTGGATAAATCCATATAAATTATTTTGTTATGTTTGTCCGATACTCTGGGTTCCATACAGAGCATCGGACCATCCCTGTTGCCATCAGAGCATCAATGTTATTGATACATTTTTAAATTTTAGAAATTGCGCCGTTCCTACGAGAAAACAATTTTTAAAGTGCAAATGAGATTAAAGTCTTTCCTATATTTGTGGATAAATCCATATAAATTATTTTATTATGTTTGTCCGATACTCTGGGTTCCATACAGAGCATCGGACCATCCCTGTTGCCATCAGAGCATCAATGTTATTGATACATTTTTAAATTTTAGAAATTGCGCCGTTCCTACGAGAAAACAATTTTTAAAGTGCAAATGAGATCCGAGTCTTTCCTATATTTGTGGGTAAATCCATATAAATTATTTTATTATGTTTGTCCGATACTCTGGGTTCCATACAGAGCATCGGACCATCCCTGTTGCCATCAGAGCATCAATGTTATTGATACATTTTTAAATTTTAGAAATTGCGCCGTTCCTACGAAAACAATTTTAAAAGTGCAAAATGAGATTAAAAGTCTTTCCTATATTTGTGTTAAGATAAATCATATAAATTATTTTATTATGTTTGTCCGATACTCTGGGTTCACCTGGAGCATCGGACCATCCCTATTGCCATCAGAGCATCAATGTTATTGATACATTTTTAAATTTTAGAAATTGCGCCCGTTCCTACGAAAACAATTTTAAAGTGCAAATGAGATTAAAGTCTTTCCTATATTTGTGGATAAATCCATATAAATTATTTATTATGTTTGTCCGATACTCTGGGTTCCATGAGCATCGGACCATCCCTGTGCCATCAAACATCAATGTTATTGATACATTTTTAAATTTTAGAAATTGCGCCGTTCCTACGAAAACAATTTTAAAGTGCAAATGAGATTAAAGTCTTTCCTATATTTGTGGATAAATCCATATAAATTATTTTTTTATGTTTGTCCGATACTCTGGGTTCCATACAGAGCATCGGACCATCCCTGTTGCCATCAGAGCATCAATGTTATTGATACATTTTTAAATTTTAGAAATTGCGCCGTTCCTACGAGAAAACTATTTTTTAAATTCTTTGCTGATTGTATTCTGTAACAGTTGACATAAATCTAACTTCGCGATTCGAAAACCTGCTCCACTTTTTCCTTTGCTCACAACTCTCTTGTTTCATCTATGATAGCGTTTCTACCTGCAATCTCGATTGCATAATTTTTCTTTGCTCTCTCTAGCAGGGTACACCCATGCGAGATATCCAGCCGTGCATACAATATTAAAAAGCACATATATGTTTTCAAAACGTGCCGCTCTAGTTTAGAGCTCGTATGTTGTGCATTTTGTTCGCAGGTACCCATTACGTGGCCCGACTGTGGAGAATATTGCTTCGGCTTGTGTTTCGTTTTCCTTTGCGGTTAACTGATGTTATGCAATCGACGGGGCTGCCAACGACTGGATCTTTTATATCGTCTTCGGAATAGTTGATATGCACAACTGCACAGTTGCATAAATACTTTGTTCTTAGGCTGTGCTACACTTGCTGTTTGAGATTCAACCTTAACTATGCAACGAAAATCCGTAAATTTTTCTAAAAATAATCTTAAAATGTCAGCTCTGGCGTCGTGAATGTTGCAAACCTTTTTCCATTAGGAACTTCTTTAAGAAAGCACAATCATTTTTAATAGAATTGTTATTTCAATCATGAGCTATGGAGCTTTGAAATGTCTATTAAGGCAAGGCGACATATTATTATTATTCGATTCTTATTTTTCAGTTTAAACCTCTGTTGAAACCACCAGGTAAATAAAGTAGGGTTTCCTCAAAAATGTTATAATGTTGTATTTATCATTAAAATATCTCTATTAAGTACTAACTTCTTCTTTCCTTCTGTTTATTTATATCTTTTACATGCCAATGTTCATATGCAAATGTACTCGGATATGCTTTTCATTTTAATTTATATTTAATTGCTGCATTATTATATACAACATATGTGTACTGCACTGATAAAAAAGTTTTAATGTGTAATGTTTAATTTGGGCCCTAATAAATAAATAATAAATGAAACATTAAGATGTACCTTATCTGTAATGAGCTATGAGTATATTATTTTCGTATCGCCCATGGCAGGTGTTCTTTGCTACATTTTTAAAAAATTTACTACGAATATTCAATATTTGACAAGATCCTATAGTTTCTAGTTCGTATCCTTGCTCAATGATACTACAGACTCCTAAGTAGCTTTCAGGATTTCCTTTGCTAGCTGTGTTCAACAACTACTGCTGTAGGGTGTGTTTGTTTTTTGCGCTCTTGTTACAGGCATATAATATGGATATTCCGCCTCACAGCACGATCTTTGCCGAGGCCCTGATAGTCCTTAGCTCTCAATATAATATAATATTGTGTAGGGACATGGATTTTTACCCGTTTTTGTTCCTTTTTGCATGCTTTACTCAGAGATCGGAATTATGAAAACAAAATGCTGTCGCAGTATGGATAAATCGTGACTCTTATGAGAGTGCCGCCAGATGGTATTGATCTCGTTTAAATCCCTTTATTCTCACGGCACAGAATAATTTATTTTTTATTGATCCCTGAAAGCGCACTGCTTTGTAACATTCCCCATTAACGGTCCTCCACACTCCACCCTATGGATACAGCTTACGTAAAAGTCAGGTTATTCATAACCTGGGAATATTTGTCTTTCTTTCCTTTCCAACTATTAACTGAGTTTACATGTCTGTAATTACTTCTGTAAGAATATTAAACACAGAGTTCATATTTTAAGGATTCTTCCGCAATACATATGAATTGGATAAAATGATTACATTGACAACAATTTAATCGAACGCAACAGAAAAAAATGTCGGGAAATATTGTCAATATGTACATATAGTACATGTTATGCGATTTATGCCTGGCCGATGTTTTTCTTCGTTTTCAGCACTTATACACAAAATTTTACTTTCGTTATTACTATTAATAAAATGATTTACACAAGTAATAGATGAACATTTCATTTTTATCCAACTAAAAATCACAAAACTCTAAATGCGTTCGTTATACACTGAATGTACAGCATCGCATCTCGAGGGATATTCTTGCACCTTGGGGAAGGGTAAAAAAGTATTACTATGTGCATATATGATTCAATCAAAAATTCAAGTTACACATCACTAGGGCAGACCAAAGGTAGGCTGTATATAGTTCTTCAAGTTCGAGTATGAATTGTGAATTGAATATTTAAAAATGGCTATTTTACTATTATGTTGTGGCCAACTAAATAAATGAGCTTACAAGTTAGTTACCAAATTCATGGATAAAAAAATATTTTGATCAGAAATTCGTCGTATTTTTTATTACCTTCTAATTTCTTTATATAGTAAATTTTTCCTAGGGTAGAAACAGCTTCTCAGCCTTTATGGACTGTACGCCACTGCAAATCGCCAACAATTTGAAAATGCAGCTCTGTTTATTTATGTGCAATTATTTTCAATTTATGGTTTTATAATTTTACTGGTTGTTTGTTATCCGTAAAAAATCACGAAATATAATTTGAATAGCCAAGACGAAAATTGAGAAATTTTGGTTTCTACACATAAAAAAATTATTGTGCTGGTACATTTCGTATATAAAATAAAAATAATCGTATAGTAAAATATCTAAAATTAAAATCATTTCGATCGCCGTTGTAAAAAGCTTATTTCGCTTCCATATCGCTTGTATTTCACCAGATCCCGGGAAAAGGTTATTTCATTGTTGTTTCCACATAAGCTTTATCAGTTTTAATTTGAACAATCTCGAGTACATTCTACAATAATTCTTAAATGCTTTTACGAAACAGACGATGTTTCTATCGTTTGAGAAACCGCGAATATTTGAGTTATGACGTCGTGACGCGACCAAACCAATTTGGATTTCGCGTGAGGATCTTGTCGATATCCAAAAGCGTGGAAATCACTATTGACTTTCACCGATTGGCTTTGTTATTGCGACCTCTGGAATGTTGACTCTCATTTGCATAAGGCTTTATAAGCGCATACACGAACGTTGCATAGTAATAAAAATGCTAGAAATGTTTTTTCGAATACAATTACTACCTGATTACCAAATACGACTAAAGCCTTTTCAAGCTTTAAAACTGGTACTGATTTCCAATTCCATGTATTTTTCGCATTATGTGTAGAATTGTTTGTATTTGGTTGATTGGTTGCAGTGTTTTCTTTCGCATAAAAGCCTTCTATCTTCGCAAAGCATACGAATAGGAAGCACCAATTTTAGCATCCTCGGTAATGGTTGCGTTTCCAAGTACTGGTTCCCATTGTTGATTGCTCCGTTTGATACCATTGTAACGATGCACTCAAGTGAATATCAGGCCATACGTACCTTTTATTATTATCAAGTGTGGAAGGAGAGAATCAGCCGTAAGGTTCGAACTTTTCCATTTGTTTCGGTCGTTTTTGGTTTTAAAATTTCATTGTTTTGTATGGAATCGCTTTTGGCTGCCGGTGCTTCTTTATGGGCGGACTAAGGTATTGTGCCGCTGAGTGCATTTGCATTGGAAAAAAAACGCTTGTTCTTCCTTTGTTTCGGATTTTGCCCTAGTCGCTTTTATTAGTGCGAATCTCCCACGAAGGCTGCTACATGGTTACATTGTACCTATATTTGGTAAGTGTATCTAGTGCTGAAGTTATACATAGTTATTCTATGTAGTGCTGAAGCTAGAAGTTAAAATAAAGCTGCCGTGAATCTAATCTTTATATGACTTTCGTACTTTTTTTTTGATATTACGTATGCCGCGCGATGTAAATGATTCAAACGCCTGTGAAGACATTTCCAAACCCCTGTCATCTGTGAGAATAATCTACACGTTCGACGCATTGTGCGTTTCCAATACAGATGTTTCAAACGTCATCCGTTTTGTACATTCTTTCGTCGCTTCGCATTTCCATTCTGTCTTCAGCAGGGGTAACCTCTCGCGTGCAGTTGGCTGGTTGGTCTGTTGGTCCTGGATCGAGCCAGCGAGTTGGCCCGTTGTTTGTATTTCGCAACACTTTAGCTGTTGTGTATTTCAATTATCTCGTTAGCTATTCCAGCGTGAGGGCCTCGGGTCCCGAAGTGAGAACATTGCCCGGGTCACCCGAGGGTCAACTGGGCCAATTTTAAAAGCACGGAGAGAAAAAAATCGTTCTTTAAATTGGTTTTTCTTATTCCGATTCTCGTAGGGCACAAGAATGTTTCAGTTTGCTTTGAAATGTTGGCGAATTTAATTGAGATTTTATCTTCGCTGTTCGTACCGGTCGCCGGTTAAGTCTTAGGTATTATTACGTTCATGAATATTTACGCACGGATTTTCCCTCCTATGCCGAACAAAGCTTACCAGTAGATTCCTTAAATGGCTGTAAAGTATTTCAGGCATACCCTCTTAAGGGCCAGCACTCAAAAATGACCCTAAACATCAATTTGTAGGTTGCTATATCAAGCAATACCACAAATGATTTATCTGTAAATTACATACGGGGTAGTTAAAAAAAAGTATAAGATTTCAAAAGAAAATCCCCAAACGGTAATCTTTAAATTCTCATCCCAAAATGTCTGAAAATAGGTGCAACTTGAAAAACAGTGAAAGCAATTATACTAAACATTTTATCTAATATTCCAGTACGTGTTTCATATAGAATTTATTTAGCACAGTTGATTAATTATTGTCGATCAGAAAGAGATTATCAGAAGATTATTGTCTTTTGAAATTTTATATATTTTCCTAATTACCCGTACGGAATTTACAGATAAATCATTCGTATAGTATTTATTGAGTTAGCAATTTGCAAAGTGTTTATTTTTGGATGTTGACTATTTTTTTTAATATTTTTTTTATATGAATACCGCACAAGAGTCCCAACTGCTCCCAACCGCCTGGAGCCAGTGAGACTATGGCATTCACAATTGGGGAATGTTGTGAGGCTGAAGGTATTGGGGAGGGGAAGGAGAAGGGGAAGAGGAAGGTGGGGAATATCTAGCTATTCAGATCTGGTCACCAAACACGGCTAAAAGCCATTTCAAGCAACGTTTCAATTCTGAATGGTGGTCTTTCACCAGGGCGATACTGAGAGTATCTTCCACTCTGACTATTAACTTTTAAGAAAATTATCTGTTTGTGCGTGTCACCAAAAACTTGGTGACCCCAATATTCTAAACACATATTCTTGATGTTTATTTAATTCATAATGTGTTTAATTTTATTTTTTTACACATATTCTTGATGTTTATTTAATTCATAATGTGTTTAATTTTATTTTTATTGTGTTATTTAGGCAAAGTATTGGTGATGACCCTGAGAAATTACCGGATATAATAGTTTATGGTAGAGTAGTTTTCACTTTACTATTTTATTTATGTAGGTATCTGGTTTTAAGGGATCCTATGTTAGTATGATCATCTTAGTTTTCTTCACTTCCTCCTCATACTTTCATACACCGGGTTCATCGTGCCGCGTTAAGTTATGCCTGCCTCTTGCTTGGCTCTTTGCGCATTCCCGAATCGGTGATTTAAAATCGAGCAAATTGCCGGGCGCAGATCCGTGGGCGACGCAAGAAAAGTTCTGGCACGATTATTCGCGGCTGACGGGCCGATTGACAGCTAACACCACACCGATAGATTGATTTACGATCGTCTCTAACCATCGGTAAAAATTGTTATGTGAAGTTTTTTTTCCGTGTTGCTGTATCCGTCGTCTTCGCTGTGGGTACCAGTGTTGTCTGTAGTACACAGTCTGGGTGCTGATTTGGTCATTCTTTCGATAGATAAATACCGTAACCGTACTTAAAATGCCTTCAAAATTTTTTTTCTCCTCCCTCACAATTCACTCAGGCTTTCTCACCATATATCGATCAAGAAGGTCAAATAACATCTTCGTTCTATTCTATACTGGAAATACCCTACCCAAACCTTGAAGTTGAAATACAGAAGTCGCTGAAACTCCCTTATTCAAAACCTAGTTCGCCTCAGCACATAGTGGGGAGGACTATGAACAAAAATCTATAATATATATATGTATTTTTTATATTTATATTTTAACTTATATTTTAAAATGTCAAAATTATATTGAAATTAATTTTTTTTAAATAAAATTAAAATATCACAATTTCCTTTTTTGGGGAGGTTAGCATCGTTTTAGATATAAGGTACTCATATTACCTCTAGGTGTCCCTTTCCTATTTTTTTCCGTTTAATTATGTCAAGTTTATTGATTTAGCCGTCGTAGATTCAAGATATGTCCACTTTTATTGGGTGTCCATCTAGATTGCCAGATTATAAATACGGGGACCACTTTTAATCCGTTTTTCGATTTCTTAGACTTCAGATTCTAGCTAATGACGCTTCATATCAATCCGCTTCGAGTAAATAAATACTTGGGTTATTTTAAAATTTTTGTTAAGTGACATAATTCGACAGTACTTTGGCGTGATCTTCATAGTTGGTAACTTATATGAATTGTAATTATAATAGTGTAGTTCTTGTCTTGTGTTAACGTCTTGAGTTTAAGCGTGGTGGGATGTGGTGAACGTATATCCAATCGTATGAAAGAGACAATCAAGTATGAAAGAAACAGCTGACTTATGGAAGTATATAAGCGAATAGATGGTTGTCTCGTTCTTCTTCATACATGTAACATTGCGAAATGAATGATTATACCTGCCTGCAATATACTAGTTTAATTCCTCACCACATAAGTCCAGATAAATAATGAAAGAGACGATACGCCACAGTTACCTTGGCGTGGTCATCACAGTTGGCTTCACTTCTTGATACTTCGTTTGGCTTATGGTGCTCTTATCTGTGAAGGGTGTTGAGGAATATTAAAATTTTAGCCGGCATGTTTAATTTTTTAGTTCTATTAATTTATACATTTGGCAGTTTTAATCACGACTCAACTCTCCGCTCAAATTTGTGCTGAATCAGTCTCAGGTGAAGAAGTGTCGGGACCGCATGAGAGATCGCGGCCGCGGAGCCTCCGCGGTCAGATTTACAAGAAAAGTATTAATCTCTCTTGACGGGCCCGTCTCTCCGTCTCTCGGCGGTGGATGCTCACTTTAAAAAAATGCATTTCATTCTTACAAGATTTGAATAATAGGTATTGTGTTTTCAAAATTGGACTTGCGAGAATACACCGGTATGTGTTTTTTTTTGCACGTACTGTGGATTTGTGAGATCGGTGGTTCTAATTACATAATAATTAGTGTTGAAGTCCCTTTAACATTAAGCAGAATTGTAAACTGTAAACTTTGCCTGCTCTCAACGCAGGGTGTCTTAGTGAAAAACGCACAGTACCATAACCCCTTTAGTACATTAAGATTGTATCGACGAATAAATAAATAAAAAAAAATTAAAAAGATTTTCGCACTTTTCGGACAGATAACGTGAATTTTTTGTATTTTTCACGCGATTTACTATTTAAAAAAAAAAGTAATATTACATTCTAAATATTTCTTTGTCTATGCTATTGACAAGCTTGAATAGCCATTAAATGGAACGCAGCTTACGTCGAAAAAGCCGTGTACTGTCATTCACTTTTGGTTTATGTATAAAAAAAAATAAAAATTTAAAAAAACCGCGTTCCGGCAATTTTTTGCTGTAAAATAACATATGACTTTGTTGCCAAATATCACCGCTTTTGCTGACAAAAATTCCCCAAACGACACGCATTTTGCCAAAAATTAAATAATAATTATTACCTCGTTGTCTTAAAACTAATCTCAATATTATTATTAAAAATAGACATGTTATTTACCTGCTTGGTTTCACGGGATAAAGTATTTTTTATAATTAGTTACAAATAATTAATTCGTGCTTAATGTACCGTGAAGCCAAATGTCTATCGAACATCTCAATCAATAAAATTTCTGGTGCCTACTTGTCAATAAATATTATCCTTCGTTTGTTTGCGATATCAATGTTTTTACAATGCTTTGATAGCCACCATACCGCAAATACCATGTCAGTCAATCAAAATTATATCTCGCGGATGCAGTTTTTTTATTGACCTTTATTTATTTGAATAGACAACATGTACTTTCTATTATTCTGCAGGGTCGCACTATTGTTCCGTACTGTTTATTTTTGAATTTATGATATCTCCACGCCTCCAAACAGGGTTTATAGCTTTTTTTCTGAATTTTTAATCGGCTTTGTAAATGTTTATTGAAATTCGTGCACGAATCGCGTGGGGCGTTTCAAAATGACACTGCATTTTCTCATTTTGGCGGACAATATGCAGTTTTATTTAATTATGCAGTTCTTCGCGATCGTGACATATTAGATTATGATATTAATTGGGTTGAATAAAGCATGTCGTCGCTGCATATATAATATAGCCTATGTGCCGTTTCGTACATTCTGAGATAATCGAGTAAAACTGCTTTAAAAAATAATTGCAATGACTCGATTTGCTAAAAAGAATAGATTTGTTAAGGTGGAAAGCTTGCCTAATAATTGTAAAAAATATTTTTAGCAAATCTAGTCTGCAATTATTTTTTAAAGTAGTTTTTCTCGATCATCTCAGAATGTACGAAACGGCACATAAGCTATATATATATAAATACAACAAGATCTAATATGGTACGACGGAAGTAGCAACCCTGCAAGTGCGAACATTGATGCTCTATACACACATATAGTGGACGCACTTCGAAATGCGGCGATCTCAGCATTTAGCAGTCGTAAACATAATTCACCACAATACAAACAAATATGCGGATGGAACGATTTTGTTGCACAAAAATACGCAGAATCTAGACATGCAATGATGATTTGGATTGAGAATGGCAGACCTCACGCAGGCCCCATCGCGGAAGAAAGAAAGTTAAAGCGTGCAGCATTCAAACTAGCCCTGAAAAAATGTCACAGAGAATCACAACAAATTCAGATGGATAAAATAGCTAGAGATTTAGAGAATCGTGACTTCAAACAGTTTTGGAATAAGTCGAATAAACAATGCAACATACGGTGTAAAATTCCAAGCAACATAAATGGAGAAACGAACGCTAAATCAATCGCAAACATTTTCGCAGAACATTTCTCAACCACTACTCCGACTTCCCCGATCTCCTCAAGTGAATCACCATCTAGTCATTTCACAAATGAAGACAGCACCATCTCAATCACAGTAGACATGATTAACACCGCCATGAGATACATGAAAACTGGGAAGTCAGCAGGCCATGACGGACTGAGTTTTGAACACGTTAAACACGCAGGAGGACCAATTTTACAGCTGCTGGCGAGGCTATTTAATGATATTTTGAAGAATGGATACTTACCAAATAATATGACAAGAACTATAATAACACCCATTCTCAAATCTAAATCGTCGGACTCAACCACCCAGGACAGCTATAGACCGATCTCAATTGCTACTGCCGTCGCAAGATTATTCGAACGTTTACTACTGGACCGAGTCGGACCCAGCATGGAAACTAATGACAACCAAATGGGTTTCAAAAAGCAGACCTCTACCGATGCAGCCATATTTACTGTGAAAAGAACACTAGAATACTATAGAAATAAGAAAACCACCTCATACGCATGTTTCCTTGACCTGGGTAAGGCCTTCGACAGGGTTTCTCACCCGTTGTTATGGGCTAAACTCAGAGATAGAGGAATATCATCGGAGGTGATACACATCCTTGACTTGTGGCACAGACAGCAGGAAAACCTAGTAAGGTGGAAAGATGGTCTTTCCGAACCTTTCCTCCTAAAGAGCGGCGTCAGACAGGGTGGATGCATGTCCCCGATATTGTTCAACCTTTACATGGACGAACTAACTGAAAGGCTAAACAATGCAAGGGTAGGCTGCCACATTGGAGGACAGTGTTTGAACAACATCAGTTATGCGGACGACATGGTACTAATGGCACCGTCTATAAGAGGGCTGCGCATTCTCCTGAAGATCTGCGAAGAGTTTGCTGAAGAAACAAACATGTCTTATAACCCCAATAAAACAGCTCTGTTGGTCATAAGATATAGACAAGGCCCGACTAGTATTCCTGCAGCTACCCTGAACGGTGTGATCCTGAAGGTGACTGAAGAAACCAAATACCTAGGACACATAATCACCAGTACTCTGATGGATGATGAAGACATTGATAGGCAAAGACGAGCTCTCAGCGTAAAATCGAATATGCTCAGTAGAAGATTTCGCCTTTGTAGTACCGCTGTGAAAAGGACTCTATTCCTTGCCTTCTGCGCAACGTTGTACACCTGCGAACTCTGGGCAAACTACAAAAAGAGTAGTATGGAAAGACTTCGCGTACAGTACAATAACGCCTTCCGCATAATGTTTGGCCTCCCAGATACTGCAGTGCTTCCAGTATGTTCACGGAGGGGCGAGTTTCCGGTTTTGCAGCCCTTATAAGATCCAGGGTGGCTGGAATGAGGGAAAGAATAAACAGCTCCAGGAATATCCTCATCATAGAAGCCCGCCTCAGTCCAGCCTCCAGCATCGACGCATACTGGACAAATATATTGGCCCCTCACAATATAAATGCCGCAGCACCCTTAAGGAGTTATCCTACTCTTATTTAGTTAAATTATTATTTTTCTTTATTTATTTATTTTTACGATGTGATGTATGTTTATATTTTGTATATTTTTTATAACTATTGAATGTATATTATTGTATGGAATGTGTGGGACTGCACTAACCTCCCCACATACCGGAATAAACATTTATTATTATTATTATTATTATTATTATATTATAAATGCAGCGACGAAATACTTAACAGTTGCTATTCGGAGATTAATCTTTCTGGAACCAGGTTTGCCCTTTTCAGTTTTATTTACGCAAGAATTTGAGTTTGGCAAAAAAAATTGTCTCTTAACATGTTTGAAAAATTATGACACGCCACTGGATGAAAAAAATAATGTTTTAATGTAATTTTTTTTTAACAAGAAGTACACATTTGTTTTTCGGACATGTTGTCTAAGAGGATTTTCCAAAGCTGTTAAATTCCTTGAACATGCATGTATTACTACTTGTAAGCTGGTTATTGTGTGCAAGAAGTTTTTTTTCTTCTTATTTCTTGTCTATCCAGTAAAAAACGTAGTCGTGCTTAGCAATACTTTTAAAAATAAATTTATCTCGGCAGCAAAATAATGTTTATTTTATTAATATGTAAATTATAACACCATTATTATTAGCATAGATTTTTTATTAACAATCAAATCTGTATATAAATATACAAATATTTTACATTACACCGGTGTGCCCATATGTGTATGTTGTGTCACTTTGCCAGTGTCAGACTGGATATTCTGAGTATCGCCCTCGCCAAAGATCACCATTCAGAATCGAAACGGTGTTTGAAATGGTTTTAACTAAAGTCAATTGCCAAGTACTTCCCACCCTTCCTCACTCCCATCTCCTTCCTTCCTTCACACCCCAATTGGGAAAGCTGTACTCCCGATAGTTCCCAAAAAGGAGTAGGTATATACTTTTGCTTTGTCAGAATTGAAATTATTCAACAAATCCCTACTAAACTTTAATTTTATAGAACATTGTCTTACAAAGAACGAGGTTAAACGTTAAACAACCAAAAAAACTAAACACCAAACAGTTTAAAAACAAATACGCTTTAACATGTTCAAATTGTCACGAAGAAAGGCCATCAATCATACTCTCGTAGTTCTGATATCTAGACCGCAACGAAAAACAGTAGTAAATGTCAGCCGCTAAGACGTTAACGAGTAACGCTCTCGGAGTAATGATCTATCGGGATGAAGATATTCTATCTTCTAACTGCCGGCTGCTACCATGTCGTGACCAGTGTCAATATAGCCGACTGTACATTATTATTTGTCGAGATGAAAAATCTGTGTTTGTAGGTCCTCACTTCCGTGTGACCGTGGAACAAAACAAATAATAATATTGTTTTTAAATTACTTGCCGATCCGCGATCTAACGATTAGCGTTTGAAACCGTCTACAATTGGATCTTTATTTTAATAATATTTTTCTTGTACGTATTTTTGTATAGGCAAATATATAAAATCAATTTAATAATAGCGTGTCTTAAATTTGGTTAGTTTTACATTTTTAATAATTTGTTTAACCTTTCCTTGTCGGTGCTGTCAACTTAGTTGACACATCTCTGATTATTTGAATAGCTCTGTAAATATACTAAACACACAGCTAATATTTTAGACATTCCTCCGCAATACGTTTATGTATTGGATAAAATAATTACAATATTTAAGTGTTTATCGAACGCAACAGGAACAACGTTTTGTCGAAAATCGGGTAATCAATATGTACGTATGTGCGTTGCTAACTTGCCGAGTGGTGCGGTCGTGAGCGTGAGGGTGGGGGGTTTCGCTCTCCGTATCACGATACGCGGTCGTCAGCCGGTTTTAATGTACGTATCGTACGTTTTATACGTGGCCGATTTTTTTTCCTTGTTTTCATCACTTGTATATAATATTTAACGTACGTGATTTTTTTATTTATTCATTTCTTCAAAGATATTTTTTTATAATATCATAGATCACATTTTACATGGTGTTATGTAGGTTTTATAAATTAGGTCATATTTTTTGTTGTAAGTATGTAAAGTGAATTTAAATATAACATGTTAAGCTAATAGGTAAGCAAAATAAAATAAAATACTATATTAAGAAATTTATAAAACAAACCAAGAAAGAAAATAATATAATATATATTTAAGGAAACATTCATTAATTTATTGTTCATGAAAATTAGTATTTTTATTCAATATTAAATCACATATGTACTATTAATAAATTAATTTACTTTAATTCAGTAATACATATATCTAAACTGTTCATTTTTACCAAATATCAAAATCACAAAACTCTAGTTGTGTACCTACACTGTAAACTGAGTATATTGCCGAAGCTCGCGGAATTTTCTAGGACAGTAAGAGAAAGGTTAATATGGAGTTTTAACTAACCGCATAACCGATAAATATGCATTTAACAAGGAGGTACTACCCGGAACTGCCCGAGTTTTGATACTTTTTTCATTATCAATTATTAATTATCAATATGGCTTCTTATCAGTTTTATGGTTGTTTCTGCTCCTTGGCCTATGATAGAAATGAAATAATGTGCTGAAAAGTTACGTTATCTCATTGGTTCCGCACAGCAATAGATGTGAAAACATTAAAGCTTACTGTTAGAGAGTTTCAGTTGCTTCAGTGTTTTATAGTTGAGGTCAGTTCATAACAACTTTTCAATATTTATTTCATGTTACAACATTTTATTAATGTAAAAAACACTACCAATGATCGTTTTTTCACAGCCTGCCATTTCAGTTGCGCAAATTATTTATTTATTTATTATATTATATACGCGCCCTATAAGGGCTTTTACATATTTTGTTAGTCAATTATATGACGCATTAGCTCACCGTTCGAGAGTTTCTGCTCTGCTTCAGACTTTAGATTCTTCAAACACTAACATATTTTCTGATTTATAGTTAAGATTAATTCTAAACAACTTTTTAATGTTTTTTCATGTTGCAACAATTAAAAGTTATGTTAAATAAAATATTCTAAACTAAACTTGGTAGATACCAATTATTGTCTCTTAGCAGCCGGCCATTGTTTAAAGTTTAAACCAGTTAGTTTATTGACATTGATCTATATTAAAAAAATATATATGTATATAAAAACTAAGACTGTCATTAATTTTTCGATACTAAGAATCATGTTGCCATTTGTTTTTCAATGAAGCATTGTCAATAACGGCAGACGGCGATTTTTTGTTCTCGTTTGAGACCAGAGCTGAGCTAACCGAGCGTGTATCCCTTAGTATGGAATATACAGTAATGCTGCTTAGATTCGCCGACTAGATATGCCCCTAGCAGGTTTGAAAATGTATAAAATTGCGCTCATTTTTTGCGCACTATAGGATATACATTTTATGTTATATGTTTTGACGTTAAATTATCTCACATTTAAACACGATATATGGAGCTGGAGAGTTCAAATATCAGAGGCGTCCGGAACGTTGCATCGGTGTTCGTGGCTCTCTAGGAGTGGAGGAGTCTTGCTCATCTTTGGGAAATTTGAGCTAGTGTCATGATTCCCAGCAATGAGGTCGCTTAAGAAGAGGCCACAAAAAATCTTCTATAAGATTGCTTTTTTGTTAGAAGTTTTTTTTTCAAAAGATAGACAAACATCCACGGGTTTCGAATAACTTGACTATTTTATTTGAATTCCTCCTGCTTCATTTATTTTAAGCTGAAAATGTTGCTTGTGCAATGATGAAAGACTTTGGACCGACGCAAACTGCTGCGATCCCGTACGAGTTAAGTTAACAGTCGCACAAATAAATAACATAACTAAAGGTTCGATGACTACTGGATGGCGCTCATTAGCTAAGAAATATATTTATATAATTTCGATTATTTCTGAGAAAAAAATATTTGCTAATGAGCGTCATCCATTAGTCTTCCAACGTGTGGGATTGTTATTTATTTGTGGGACTGTGTATGTAAATTATTGTAATTTTGTTCCCAGTCTTTCATGGGATTGCAGCATGGTGCGACTCTTTCGTCATAAGCGTCGCTCCTCCACCCAGGCGTCGCGGTTTCAATCCTCTTCTAACTCAGCTCTTCATTATTGGACAAGCAACAATTTCCACTTTTAATGGTGGTTGTTTGAAAAAGGAGGAATTCAAAAATATTGTCAGGTAACCTGCGATCGTTTGTGATTCATTAAACAGAGTATTGTGGCGCATAGTTTATAACCGTGCTACTTAATTAAACACCCTGCGAACCATTAGACCTTCCAGTGCACTTTATATCAACGCCTGTATTGTATTGTATTGCCGCCCTAACGGTACAAGAACTGGAAACAGCGAGTGCAATACTAGATAAATAAACCAAGAAAGGTGTGTCGATCAGGATTGGAGTCGCAGTCGCCGGACCGGTGGACTCTCCGCCGGACCAATGTATCCGATCCTGTTATCTTCGTACACGTAACACTGCCGTTACCACCGACATGGTACGCGTTCTTACGCCGAACCTCGCAGCAGTCTTAACACTGCTATATCGTCACATCTCCGATGCTGATACTGTGATGAGATCGGCGCGGCGTCCGCGTTTAATGAAACGTATCTTTTTTCGTCCAACGAACATTTTCGTCAAAACTCTTACAGCACTGAATAGGTAATCTTTAGAAGCATGCATCTACATCGAGTTCGAATCGACTAAGCCAGACGGACTGGTGAAATTCATTATCTGGTAAAAAAAACGATATTTGAAAATGTTTGTTCAATTTCTAACTTGATTCGTTTAACAATGATTACGTATGCCCAAATGAGACCGTTAAAAATCGAAGTCTTTTATTTGACACTCAGAAACAGTACATTTCATTACAAACGTAAATACGTCCTTCAATTTCTATAGGTATTTGTTTGAAAACACTCGAAATTCTAGTATTATGGTCTATCTTTTTCGTTTTCATGCAAGACGTATCAAACAGGGGATAATTGTGGAAGTATTTAGCATGGCAAACATTCTTTGTCAATGACTCACGACGGCACTTTGCTGGGATCGACTATATATTATATATAAATTAATTAGAATGCCTTTGTTTACACCACTTTTTAATATGTAAATAATAACATGTTTCGAAAGCAAGGCTTTCTTCGTCAGGATAAATAATATTTATATATTAAAGCAGTGGAAACACAGTTATTATTATTAATTTATTGATTAATGTCGCCACAAAGTGACTACAAATCTATTGAAGAATTTATATATTATATAGTTATGTGCTAATTGCCTGTGAAGTCCAGGAATTGCTACTGTAGTATGTTGCGGTTACCTGCCTAAAAAGTGTTCATTCGATAGTTCTTCTTTCCTTTTTGACATCTCGAACAGACAGGGTTTGCAATACTGTTCTGTTATAGCCAACGTCCTGATCCCATCATATGCCACCATCGTGAAGGCGTGTGCCTAGTTTGGGCTCATGAAAGGTTTAAATAACTTTTTATTTTATCTGTAAACTAGATCATATTACACAACCTGTTCTGTCTGCGATTGAGTTATTTAAATTTCCATCGTACTTTCCAGTTATTTACCAAAAATAGGACAAGACATCAGATTATCTGTTGAATTTCTCACAATCCAAAATTGCAAAGCTTCTTTTAATTATATTTATAAAAAAGCGTATTCTAAAAATATCTTAGATGTAGCTACATACGAGTATATACTTAATCGTTCTAATCACGTACGATACCCAGACACTATCCGCTTTACTTTTGTATAGAATATGATTCGTACAAATATGTTATTTTTTCCACAACAAAGCTTTTTGGGAAGCTCGAAGCAGTGGTTTTTTTCCGCCTAAGAGCTTTTGATTGTTAAATATGGTTTTCTGTAACACAATCACCTTTAGTGTGCGGTCGTTGTGTGTCCACTCATTTCAAGTCATAAATATTGCTCATTTCCCCGTAGTCCGCTTAACAAGCGTCAAGCGAATAATTTGCGGTTGCGTGAAGGTGTCACTTTACTTTCCAATATATTACATAAGCGATTGTTCCGCGGCCAATTTACCTTTTCACATTTAATTGGTTCGAGTTTTCGGGTTACCGCGGCGCGTCGTTTGGAGACTTGAATGAATAAAAAATGCTCTAATTAACACTCAATTTAAATCCATTAAATTACCGATTTTAAATGCCCACGAACTCTGTCACTTTTTCCCTCTGAGTACGTCGCAACGTGTTAATTGTAAAAATTGTATTTGACACCGATTTTTTTCCTCCTTATTCGCTTGGTGGGGCCTTCAGCCTATTTCGATTCAAATATCAACCAATTTTCCAAAACTATTATTTGTTTTATGTGTTAGTTCACTGAAATTGTTTCTAGCATAAGCTTAGAATTTCCTAAGCGATCTGAGATCGAACACTGCGAATTGGTTTGATTGTGGACACTTTGTGAAAGCTCACGGTAAATTGCAGGTGGAGGTCGTTTTCAATGATATTTCCTATAATGTAGTACGAAACTTTAAAGATATCGATAAAGGCTTGGCGATTTGCATATGACTACGCCTACACCCCGTCACTATTAGGCTGCCACTATTTTTTGATTTCTGATATTGTTTTCAATCTATTTTAATGTTGCTCGAAATAAAATCACATAGCTAAAATTTTCTAATATTACGTGTTAATCTTGAGTGACCTGCCAGGTAAGTATGTTTCTATGTCTGTTGTACATAATTAGATGAACCTAGCAAGTAATATTTTTGTACAGCGCCCTAGATGATTTTTCTTCGTTTTCACCATAATATTTTAATAATAATAATAATCGGATGATTTTTATAGCGCCGTTTTTGTGAAAAATCACCTCAAGGGCGCTGTACAAATCTTACTTCCTATTCTTACATTATTCCTATATTAAATCTATGACATTTTTTTTTGGACAGTATCATTACGCATTATTACCATATAAAGAGATGCAGTTAGATTATCAAAATTAAATTAAATTAAATACGGCTTGGTCTAAGTTTTCATACATGTCTAATTGAAGAAAAAAAAAATAAGCTGACTGTATTTATTCCTTACGATATATTGCAAGACGCTAATACAAATGATAGGAGTTATGTAAAGTTGGGCGGCGGGTGAGGACGGGGGCCGGAGGTACTGATCCTTTCTTCCAATCTTCTTTGTCTTTGTTGGTGACGGGAGGCTTGGTGTTAGTCTGCACGTACGCCATGCGCTTGTCAGCCGGCTTCAGGATCCGGAAGGAGCACTTCAGCGTGTCGTCCACTGACATCATTGCTCCTGCATTATCGAATTCCCCGCAGTACCAGTTGCTTCTTGGCAAATAACTCATACCCGTCCTCTACCACCTGATGCACCCTTCAGATCAGGTCAAAGTCGTGCTTGTTGAGGAACTCGTCCACTATCTCAATGACGAAGGTAAAGGCTCGTTCTCGCCCCAGCTGGCGGTGTCCTCGTTGGGGTCCCAGCAGCCCACTTCCCGGTTGTATACAATATTTTTTACAACCACCGTGACCCGAATCGCCGTTTCTATTAACTGTTGGCACTTCACTAGTATATGTGGTTTACTTAGGTATATGCGTTCATTTGGACTATTAATAAAAGAAAATGAACTTTTTGTATGAAGCACTATTTATTCATTCATTTTATTTATTTTTATTAAATGCAAAATAAATTGAATAATGTTATTTATTATAATTACATTAATCCTAATAAAATTATTAAATATGATTTACATTAAATTAAAAAAAAAAAAAATAGAGTTCTACGAATTAAAAACAAAACAACTATATTAAATAGTTTTTTATACGAAACATTTCTTATTCATTTTTTTTAATTGACACTATAAAGTAATTTTATATTTATTAAAGTATTATTAAAATTATTAACATGAGTAATAAATGTAAAATATTAGTTTTTATTTAAAATAACAAAGTTCTACTTGCGTATTCTGTACACTAAACGTACAGCACCAAAGCTCGAGGGATTATCTAGCACCGTAAGGGAAGGGTTAAATGAGATGTTTTTGATGTCGTTGTTTTCACCCTTCTGTATGAAAATAGGCCATCGTATTCATAATGCCAAGTATAGTTATTTAGGTTCATGAATAATTTGAATTATAAAAGTGTGTTCCTTTATTGGTGATAAAGTGATACATTATATATAATAATACATTTGAACAAGTGTATGAAAAGCCTTATGTTATTTTAATAAAAATTGTTCAGTTATTGATCCATCTGATTAAATATTATAATGTAAGAAGCAATGATGGCCACTATTGAATGCAATAGCATAAAATCCACATCGATTACTTCGCCGATCCTGATTGCAGTCTTCCTTTTTTGCAGAATTTTCAGTAATTTTTCAACGTTTGTTGGTTGTTGGTTGTCTAAAACAAGTAAATTAAAAAATATATATTTGTATAAGGTCTTCAGAATCTCTTGAATCACCTCTCAATCAACTCTCGGAAATCGAAAATAATTGACGAGAAATACAATTGTACAGAACAGTTTTCGAAAGATCCCATGTACGTATATGAAAATAATTGACGGGAAATACAATTGTACAGAACAGTTTTCGAAAGATCCCATGTACGTATATGAAAATAATTGACGGGAAATACAATTGTACAGAACAGTTTTCGAAAGATCCCATGTACGTATATGAAAATAATTGACGGGAAATACAATTGTACAGAACAGTTTTCGAAAGATCCCATGTACGTATATGAAAATAATTGACGGGAAATACAATTGTACAGAACAGTTTTCGAAAGATCCCATGTACGTATATGAAAAAAATGTAGTGTTCTATTTCTCACGCGATTTTCTTTTATTTTTTCAATTAAAGAAAATAAATTTAATGTTATTATTAAGTTCTACAAGTTTTTTATTTTTATAATTTAGTTATATAATTGATGTGTTTTTACGCCTAATTTGATATCAATGTCGTTGATAAAAACGCTGTTAAAAGGCGAATGAAATTAGAATCGAGGTGATTCTTTATAAGCATTAAAAACTATTTTTGTATCGGTACCTACCTATTAAATTTATTTTACATTAAAAAAAAAAAAAAAAAAATTACCTCTGCATTTTTCCTGTAACTAGTTACAAGCTACAATACAATTGTTTTTGAATTTGTCCACTAATACCTTTAAATTCCAAAGTTGACATCTTGCTTAGGATTTGCTTAGTTCTCCCAATCTCTGTTTTGAATGATTCAACCGCAAAAGCTGCACTTGATATGTTCCATGCGTATTCTGAGAATCGGATTCCATGCATTAGAAATACACCCTGAAAAAAAAAAAAACATTACTAAAATTTTCCCCATTATGCATCGTGCATTCATGCTACTTTTAAAGCAAATTCTTACCGTTGGTACTATTTGCTCTCTGAATATCGATGCATTGACTATCAGTATACATGCTAATATTGATGTAAACAGCGATGAGAGGAACTGAAAGATTGATGTGTATCAAGGACAAGGTCTTCAAATGAAATCGTTATTTTTAAACATATTGATTAAAATGCATTACGTAGGTACATAATAAATATATCAGACTAGTCGATACGTTGAAACCGTCTGGTGCATCTGGCTGTCTTTCATGTTTATGTTACACAGAAAAATGTCATTAATGTGGTGCCAAAAAATCCTGCACATGCCATTGGACAGTTCTTTAAAGCTGGTTATTTAATCGATTGTCCCATATCAGAAGGGTATTCTAGGAACTATGATATATTTTAAAACATCCTTACTATGCCCGTATAACGTCTCGATATCAGTTTCATGTTTTCATTTATCATTTCAAACACTTGCATGAAAACTTTAATTTGTGAACTTTGTTTATATGCGACACACATATCCTGCGCAATGGAAATGTTAGCTCGTAGCGTTGTTGGTCGAAAGTCTAGTTCATTTTTTCGATCAACTTTATTTTTAAAAACTTCAAAAATAATCGATTCGTTAAGCGCCGAAACGTAATCTTTGCATGCCCGTATATTTGACGATATTTCTATTATTCCAAAAGCTACCACCAGATATTGGATGAAAAGAATTATTAGGACTACTTTGTTAATGTTTGTTTTTTTCACATATTCGTAGAGACAGTTTTGACCGATTTGAGACACTACGAATATTGAAAAAATAGTGGTGCTCTTCTCGAAAATAAACGTTTCCTTGAAATCTCTCACGTACAAAATGGTATGAATGCTCTTAAAATTATTGTAAATTTTCTCTTTTTCATTTACGAATACGAATGATTCTGATAAAATTGTAATCACGGAACTGATTGGTAAAGTAAAACCATGTATAAACACAATTATCCGAAATGTTACAGTTCCGTAATGATCTATCCTGTTGATTAACCCAATGCTTCTCATTATATCATTCCCCAGAAAACAAACTAGCACCAATAATGGGTAATATCTGGCTATTGATTTGTCCTTCTCAAATTTTCCATTGAAATTGAATTTTCGAAATCCGCATATATGGTGAGACCATATTTGAATATTTAAAATCAACTTGCGTACGTTAAGCATTTTTGTTGAAAATTTTTTATCATTTAAAAACACACGTCTAATGCGTAAGTAATGATTACTAATGACTAATGGCACATTATGCAAAGTATGTAGAATCCTCTATGCGACTCCTAAAGTTCAATTGTTAGGTTTTATAGGACTTATAGTACCTACATAAACACATAATATGGACGTGGGTAAACCAATTTTTTTTTGTGAATATTAAACCCCCAAGAAATAACTTATTCAAATTAGTAGCCACTGATTTATCATTTCCTTTTAAGCTTAATACTGTAGTTATATTTAACATTTACTATTTGCTAGGTAGGTACTTGGTACTACGTGCCACGCTGCATGGCATTTACTGATATTGCTAGTGTTCCCTACATATCGTAATAAATAAAATCAATATTACTTTAACACATTAAATACGTTGAACTGTCATAGGGAGCAATTACTTTGTGGTTAGACATAATAATAATTTGAATATTTTGTTTGTTTGATCATCATTTTATGGAATATAAATTAATAATATATATTGACATTAACTTGCCGAAAACATGTAGCGGTTTTAGAATTATTATTTAGAGTCGCACGCAACTTAGTTGATAGCCCTGAGCTTCTCGAACGCCTATTATTCCATATCCCAAATAGCAACAGCAGACAGCCACTTACTTTTTAAATCCTTCATTGCAAAACAAATTCCAAACAAAACTCTTTTATCTACAGATGAACATATTCATCCAACTTAAATTATTACCACATTGACATTTGTAACTCAACTATACCTGATGTTAAACTAAAATCATTTACACGACCGCTCTCATACTTAAACCATATTTCTATCCACTATTGTCCTTTCTACCTTTATCCCAATCCTATGTTCCCCTTCACCCACCCCTTCCCCGATTAGCGTAGTTAAGGGAAACGGCTGCGCTGCCTGTTTCATACAAAACTGAATTTTGGATTGGAGGCCAAAATACCCATCCAAACGGAATGATCCGATATGAATTGCCGATATTTCACAAGGTAAAAAAAAAAACTTCTCATCGGTACTAGATATTTACTAAACCTTTAATTAAAAAAAATAGATCATTCAGTTTGGATGAGTATTTTGGCCTCCAATCCAAAGTTCAGTTTTGTATGAAACAGGCAGCGCAGCCGTTCCCCTTAAGCTAACTCAATTAAAACTGTATATTGTCACACTTTACTCATAGCATTTATCATCAGCAATAGAACATTTATAATTGGGGTGATTTATTGTTTTTATTATTATTAATTATGGATTTGCTGTCAATGTTCCCTTAAATAAATAAATAAATTAAAATAAAATATATAAACCGACCAGTTTCGATTCAGCATGAACACTCACCAGGGTTGTATAATTTCATACTGTATCTATACAACTAACAAAACCCTGATGATGGTTCAGGCTGAACCGAGACCGGTTGGTTTATATATTTAATAAAGTGGTGTTCAAACATAAAAAAATATTTTTATCAAAATAAAATACATTGTATCGGATGTATTCTGATGCGTTTATGTCACAATCTCTTGATGTGCGGCGGAATGGCTGTCATTTTGAATGAGGTCAATTAAATTATTAGTGAACACGACAATTCCAACAGGCTTGTACTGGCTTTCGCGCACTCATAGCCACTCAGCGCATCGTTCGTGCTGTCGGGACGCGTGGGTGTGCACGTTGTGGCGACATCGGCCAAGATGCGCGCTGTCGGTATATACGGGCGAACACAAAAGGCCGTTGGTCGAGGCATGTCTCCTAGTGTGGACGCTTTTATGAGGACGCAGGGTGCGGATTGGCAATAGCAATAGAATAGTAAGGATACATCTTCCGATTTTTTTTTAAATTCTGCATTCATTACGTACCTACTATTATAAGACATGCGTAGTTTGACGTTACTGTTGTTACGAATATATATGTTTTTTTTTTCATAGAAAGCAATTACTTTGTGAATTGACGTAAAATAAAATTAAAAAAATTACTTTTTGTTTGACATATTTATTGAATAGAAAAAACACTTTTTTAAACCACAAATTTATTTTTAAATCAACACCAACCGGTTTCGCTTATCTCAAGCTTAATCAATGACAATACATTTTTAAAGGAGTTTGTAGTTTCTTACTATCACAATATTATTAAAAATTATAGGTGCCTCACGCATACTTAACACGTGTAGTTTATTATAATTTTGAGAATTTTAATAACTTTTTTCAAATATTTCTGGCTTTTGGAATAGGTACTTTACAAGCATCGTAATTTCGTTAATTCGGTTGATTTAATAGCATTTTTATGCGACAAATAACTCAATAATAATTTTTAAAGTCAATATTGAGTTTTCCTTTTGTTAAAACTACGCAAATATTGATATTTTTAAAGAATGTCATTCGCTGAATAACAGTTAACATCAGAGAGAACCGCAAGTATTTAAGCCTAAGGATAAGGACAGTGTCTTATCCTTAAAAATCACCGGAATCGGGCCCCAGGTCACTTTGTCATCGTGTTGATGTCATTTTAATCAATTTTACGATTATTCTTTGCGAAACTTTATCAATTAATTTGCTATTTTTCCCAGTGTCTACCCTAATTCAAAACTCAGTGCCAAAACTCAAAACGCCACTGGTACTTACCTACCTACCTACCTAATATTAGTTTCTATCGGGCCTATTTCAATTCAAATATAAACCAATTTTCTAATATTATTATTTGTTTTGTATCAGCCAATTATTTCTTGCATAAAACTTAAAGTTTTCCAAGCAATCCGAGACCGAACACTCGATTCCAACTATGAATTGGTCTGATTGCGAAAACTCTGTGAAAGCTCATGATAAATTTCAGTTGGGGTCATTTTAAATTATATTTCCTGTAATATAGTATGAAACTTTAAAAAAATGTCGATAAAGGCTTGGCGATTTGCATATTACAATGCCTAGGCCCCAACGCCATTAGGCTGCAATTTTTCCGCTTTCTGCGATTGTTTTCATTATCTCTTGGTATGGGAATGTCTGCAATATGTGTAAAAAGCATCAGAAATATACGTTTTTTAAGAAACTCAAATAGTAGGCCAGTTGTGGTTTTTTTTGTAATTATGAAGACACTTGTGATAAGATGTACTATGTTATTTAGTTATTTCAAGATCGTATTCACTATGTCAAGTACCTATAGTTATTTTGGTTCATAAATTACTTGATTCGTGAAAGGGTTTCTTTATTTTGATAAAGTGATTATTTATAAATTTGTTGTAGATCACTTTTATTTATAAAAGTGGTCTACAACAAATTTATGTGTTTTTTATTGTAAATTATGGCGAGCCACAAAGTTAATGCTTTTAACAAATATGGAATTAAAAATTACTTCGTATTCACCACTTTATTAATATATGCATATCAACATGTTTCGAAAGTGATGCTTTCCCCATCAGGAATATATAGAATACAAATATATATAGATATGCATATATTAATAAAGTGGTGAATACAAAGTAATTTTTAATCCATTTATTCATACATTTATTTATTTATTTAATTATCTACATATCTATAAACATTTGATATCGGTGCTGACGTTTTTCCCATCTCACTATGTGTGAAATGCCTGTGTTGAGATGGCAATTTACAGAAGTGATTATCAGCTAGATGTATGCTATATGAGAAAAGACAAACAGATTGTAATTACCAATTTTAAAAATTAAGCAAAAAACATCAAACGCCTTAAACATGAAATAAATACATTTGAACTATTTAAATACATGTAAAGCCTTGTGTTATTTTAATTAACATTGTTCAGCTATTGATCCATCTGGTTGAATATTATAATGTAAGACGCAGTGATGGCTACTATTGAATGCAAGAGCACAAAATCCACATCGATTACTCCGCCGATCCTGACAGCAATCTTCCTTCTTTGCAGCATTTTCAGTAATTTTTCAATGTCTGTTGGTTGTTGGTAGTCTAAGACATGTAAATAAAGAGAAATAAATGTTATTTTATTTAATTCGAAAAACTGCATTTAATTATATTTTTTTTAACATGGTAAATTAATTTTAATTACGCTGTTATTATGTTCTACAAGTATTTTATTTTATTTTATTATTGTGACAGCTATTTTCAAACCGTGGTTAAGCCACATTGAGAATAATAACATTATCAAATTTGATTTCTTAAAAAGATATAAATACATATTTTGTATTATTAGTTCTACAGGATCTTTTGAATCACACAAACTCAAACTCTTGGAATTCGATAAGAATTGATGTCGAAGAAAACCGTAAAGAACGGTTTGTTATCGAAAGTTTAAATGTAGTGAGAAATAGTATATTTCTCACTGCATGAGTGCATGTTATTTTTATAACAAATTTACCACTTGTTTTTATGTGTACTTTTTGTTTATTTACTTTTATTTAAAAAAAAAACGTAGTACATACGTATTATGTATAATACATTCGTTTATAGGCGGATTTATTGCCTAGTGGCGATTTCTACCAACCTACCCTTAGTGGGAAAATGAACATGCTGTAATAGTTATTGTTGCAGCGTTCTCCGCATAATGTGACTTTTCGCGCGTAATTTGACATCAATGTCGTTGAAAAATTAATTTCCCACGGATATTATTTTTTTTAGTTCACTATATCATTCTTAACATTTATATTGAATCAAAATTTATGTAAAAATTACTTTTCTCCATTACGACCAACAATATAAATGAATTTTTCCACTTATACCTTGAAATTCCAAAGTTGATATCTTGCATAGGATTTGTTTAGTTCGCTCAATCTCCGTATTGAACGATTCCACTGCAAAAGCTGCACTTGATATGAACCATACGTATTCTAAGAATCGGATTCCATACATTAAAATTATTCCCTGAATACCAAAAAACAAAATAATTCATTAGTCAAATAATTGTCCCCATTGTGCATCGGATATTGACGCTATTTATCAAATTCTTACTATTGGTACTCTTCTCCCCGTGAAGAACGATACATTGACTAGCAGTATCAATGCTAATATTGATGTAAGTAGTGATGAAAGGAACTGAAACATTAAAACACGCGTTTGTTAATCTCTTTTTTTCATTTGAATGTGTTAAGGACAAGGTCTTAAAAATAAATCATCACTATTAAATATATTGAATAATATCAATATAATGTATGGAATAGTATGTCAAAGAATTCTGTAAATAGGCGGGGGTTTAGTGATTAATCCTTCTCGGCTACCACTATTTGTCGTGCTTATGTTAAACAGAAATACGTCTTTAATGTGATGCCAAAAAACCTCACATATGACACAACAGTTCATGAAAGGTTGCCAATTGATTGATTCAACCACATGGGACGGTTATTCTAGCAACCATGATATATTTTAAAACATCCTTACTATGCCCGTATAACGTCTCGATATCAGTTTCATGTTTTCATTTATCATTTCAAACACTTGCATGAAATCTTTAATTTGTGAATTTTGTTTACATGTGAAAAATGTATCCTGCGTCTTGGAAACTTTAGCCCATAGCGTGGTTGGTCGAAAATCTAGTACGTTTTTTCGATCAACTTTCTCTTTAAAGGCTTGTAAAATAATCGATTCGTTGAGGGTTGAAACGTAATCTTTGCATGTACGTATATTTGACGATATTTCTATTACCCCAAAAGCGACCACCAGGTATTGAATGAAATTGGCTATTTGAACTATATTGTTAGTGTTAGTTTTTTTCGCATATTGATAGATGCAGATTTGACCGATTTGAAACGCTGTGAATATTGAAAATAGACTGGTAGACCTCTCGAAAATAAATGATCTCTTGAAATCTCTCACGTACAAAATGGTATGAATGCTCTTAAAATTATTGTAATTTTTTTCTTTTTCATTAATGAATAAGAATGATTCCGATAAAATTGTTATCACGGAACTAATTGGTAAAGTAAACCCCTGTATGAACACCGTTTTCTGAAATGTTTTACTTCCGTGATGATTTATCTTTTTACTTAATTCAATGCTTCTTATTATATCATTCCCCACAAACCACAGTAGCACCAATAATGGGTAATATTTGGCTATTGATTTGTTTTTCTCAAAATTTCCATTGTAGTTTAAGTATCGAAATCCGATTATATGGTAGGACCATATTTGAATATTTAAAAGCAGTTTTCGTACGCCAACCATTGTCATTGAAAATTTGGTATCTTTTGTAAAAGTATACACAGACTCAAATTATTGCACAAGTGAGACCACGACGCTGCTCATGAAGTTGGATTGACACTGACGACAAAATAGTATCGACTCGTAATTTTTACATCTCTTTTTAACGTTTCTTAATTCCAATACGTATGTAATGAGTACTGATGACTAATGACACATAAGACAAAGCTTATATAAATCTTCTATGGAACTTCCGTAATTCTATTGTCAGAATTTACAATATACATACGTACAATATGAACGTGAGTGTACCTAATTTTATTAATAAAGATAAAATAACTCTTTCAAATTAGTGATCACTGATTGTGTCATACCTGTTTTTAAACAATTGCTAATGGGTACCTAATTTAATATTTGTTAGGTAGGTAAAGACCGCACCCCACGGCTGGTTTGCTCAGTATTAACTGAAGCCACCGCCTTGAAAGACTCGGCCGTCCGATGGTCTTTTCCTAAAGTCAAGCCCACTGTTCGACCCATCAAACATGTTTCTTAAAAACGGTGGGCAAATCTGATGTGTGTGGGGCGGCCTTAACATGGTACTACGTGCCATGTGGCGTAGCATTTACTAATTTTGTTTCATGGTGTTCCCTGCATAGTCTAATAAAAGAAATCAATATCAATACCTAAGTAATTAAAAATGAACAAAAAATAGTTCTATTTTATGTTTTCTGACCTAATTATATTTCAATCACTTGATGTATGGTTGAATGGCTGTCATTTTGAATTAATTGAATTAACTTATCAGACAAAAGGATAATTCCATTTACTTGTATGTACGTGCGCTTTGTTCATTTTTCCCAATTTCTATGGAAATTCAATAATTTTGCGGTTGCGTGAAGGTTCAACGTAACTTTTCAATAATGGCTTATGAGTTATGAGCGATTGTTCTCCAGACAATCTACTTTTTCACTTTAAATTGGTACTTGTTTTATGGCCACCGCAGCCCCATTTACAGGCGTTTTTGATTAATTAGAATTGAAATGGTTATTCTGTAATTATGATTAGTCCTGTAAAACTTGTTTGACTTCACAAGATCGGTCTTGATTAGTGGGCGAAGGTATTCAACTAATGGGTATATTTTGACGGATTACTACAAATTTACTTCAGAAACTTTATGTTTGCACAGATTGACTGACTTTCCTCAGATCATAGAATATATAGAGATACGCTGTGATCCATTTTTACTACGGAACCCAGCGGAACCCAGTGTCGTCTAGTTATAACCAATACTACTGTACTCTCACGGTAATGCGAAAGTGGCCGCCCTTTTCCACACCTACACACCAAACGTATCAATTTCATTGGCACTGATGCCGAAACAACTCCTGTGCGTACACATTCTGATGGCGATCGTCAACAGACATACATTTAAATGAATAGCCCTAGAACTTGTACGACCACGAATTTGCCTGTATAAATAACAGTCGATTGTTTAATGAAATTATTCAAGAATAGCTTTTATTTACTAAGATTTTATTTTTTTTAGAACAGAAAAAAACAGAATCAGTCATCTGGACGTATTTAGGGTGTCCTCATTTGTAACAACCCGCATCGATTGTTTCATACCTGTAATTAGGTAACTAAATTTTGTCCTTTTTGGTTTTGTTCAATAATTCACAATAACACACGTTTATTTTTTTTTTTTGCAAAATCCATAAAATGAGAATTTATATATTTTAATATAAACGCATAAATTTTTTTTGAATCACTTCATTTTATATAATAATCGACCGGTTTCCGATATACCTTTCTTTCGTCCGGAATATATTATCGTTTTTGGGTATTCCAAAGACCAATTGTAAATACCCTTCATCATGGAGAACCCGGGACTAGCCGTTCCTAGCCTCTATTCTCCAGTTCCCGTATCTTCCCGTCATGTTCCAATCTTCTTTAGCTCACTTGAAACTCGCCCCATCTCTCAAATCCTGTCATTTAGCACCTTTCGACACGACCAGTAATCACTGCCATTAGAACTAAACAATTGTATTTTCCTAGAAAGCAATTTTAATTTTATCGTTTATTTTTATTTATTTTGAACCAAAAAATGCATACTATATTTATTAAATAAAACAAACACTTTGTTTTAAATTTCTAATTTAGTTTAGTCTTTAATTTTACACCGATGAAGTTTGTGATAAGTGAAACCGGTTGGTGTTGATTTAAAAAATAAATTAGTTGTTTAAAATTAAACCCTTTTTAATCTACATCTTGTAGCGCAGGTACCTACGTCCAAAAAAATGGCGCGCTTTTTGTTATTATTGCCTTATTAAAATTAGGTTAGACACCACATCCCTCAACCGTAATTAAGCACTGACTTATATTATTGTATCGATGATTTTTCCCCTCTTCCTCTTCCAGAATTTCAACTTATAAGCCACCGTGAAAAACTTTCTTGCCTTCACTGTCTAGCTAATCCAGTATCAACGAATTTACACATGATTTATTCCCATGGTGGCGAATTTACACTGCTCTACATTATCCGCGTTCCGGCGTCCAACAACCGAGAGCCGTTGGAATATTATATTTTGGTATCGGTTTATTGTCCACTGCATAATCTTTCGGATTACCTGGGCGATCGGACAATTTTATTACGGATCGCTTTAATCGTGGACACTTTGTGAAAGCTAAACGCACTCGGTAAATTATTCGAGAAAGTCGCTTGCAGTGAATCTATTCACTTGAATTTGGACTAGCACATTAATAATACTCAAACACTGGGATATACAGGACATTATACTAGACGTTCCTGACTTAACCTAACCTAACCTAACCAGCGATTCCCGAGCTTATTTGAAGTAAAAAATATAGATGGCAATTTGGTCTCCGGTGACTTTGTTTTTTTTTTTGTTATTCACCTTAAAACATTAAAAATACATCAGTATGTATGGAGCAGTTAGGGTCAGAGTGGGGAATGCACGGTTACTTGCCTGAGTGACCAGTGACCACATGCGATTTTTTTGTTATTCACCTTAAAACATTAAAAATACATCAGTATGTATGGAGCAGTTAGGGTCAGAGTGGGGAATGCACGGTTACTTGCCTGAGTGACCAGTGACCACATGCGATTTTTTTGTTATTCACCTTAAAACATTAAAAATACATCAGTATGTATGGAGCAGTTAGGGTCAGAGTGGGGAATGCACGGTTACTTGCCTGAGTGACCAGTGACCACATGCGATTTTTTTGTTATTCACCTTAAAACATTAAAAATACATCAGTATGTATGGAGCAGTTAGGGTCAGAGTGGGGAATGCACGGTTACTTGCCTGAGTGACCAGTGACCACATGCGATTTTTTTGTTATTCACCTTAAAACATTAAAAATACATCAGTATGTATGGAGCAGTTAGGGTCAGAGTGGGGAATGCACGGTTACTTGCCTGAGTGACCAGTGACCACATGCGATTTTTTTGTTATTGTTTGTATTGAACAAAAAAGAGGAGACGAAGATTTAATTATATTTTTTTTATTCAATTAATGTACGAAATTGCTATTCAAAGTTTGTGAGGTAAGTAAAAATTCTGATTATACTATTACTTCAAAATGTCCATTATATATATACTTTCTTGCTGTTGCAATACGGCGCCCTTGATGTGATTTTTCACAAAAAAAACGGCGCTATACAAATCATCTAATTATTATTATTATTAAGTTATTCTGTTACTCATATTACTAAACTTTATCATATCACCCACACACAGGCAGCTCCTATGTTGTCATTATTTAAACATTCATGCATGTAAAAAATATGTATAAATATTATGTTCTATGAGAAAAATAAAGGAAAAATATATGTATTGAGTAGAAAATCTCAAAAACGTGTTTAATTAATATAATAACGTGGTAAAAATAACCCCAAAAATCACCAATCTAACCAATAAAGTCATTGTACGAACCATTTCGATACTATTAATTCTCATAACCCGAAAAGTCACCAATCTACCCAATAAAGTCATTGTGCTAACTAATTCTGTACTATTATTTCACATAACCCGAAAAGTCACCAATCTAACCAATAAAGTCACTGTGCTAACAAATTCTGTACTATTATTTCACATATCCCGAAAAGTCACCAATCTAACCAATAAAGTCATTGTGCTAACCAATTCTGTACTTTTATTTCACATAACCCGAAAAGTAACCAATCCCACCAATAAAGTCATTGTGCTAACCAATTCTGTACTTTTATTTCACATAACCCGAAAAGTAACCAATCCCACCAATAAAGTTGTTGTGCTAACCAATTCTGTACTATTATTTCACATAACCCGAAGAGTCATCAATCTCACCAATTAAGTCGTTGTGCTAACCAATTCTGTACTATTATTTCACATAACCTACCAGTTTTTCACAAATTATGCTACCTTAAAATAACGATTGCTTGGTTATAATGAAAAACATAATTTTAATACAGGTTCTTTCGAATAATTATGTATTTTCATTTAGACTCAATTATTGATTTAACATTATAAGGAAACTCTTTATTAGGCCATCTGATTGAAGATTATCATATAGGATGCAGTAACAGCAATTATTGAGTGTAAAAGCATGAAATCCACGTTGATTACTCCGCCGATCCCCAACACCATTTTCTTTTTTTGTAACATTCCAACGAATTTTTCAATGCTCTTTTGAAGTTCTGTATCTGTAATGTGTAAACAAAATTTGTTATTTTTTCCTAATATCACTGTGAATACTGCAACGTGGGTCATAACACATTTAAAGTAGAAGAACTGTATTTGGTGGTGCCCGGATAATTCAACACACGTATGAATCAGCACACTTTTTAAAAGCGATATAAAGTATATAAACAGGTCGAAGAAAGTTACAAAGGTTTTTTATTATAAGAAATCATATTATTATAAAGTCAACATAATTCGTATAAATTATACAATTCTAACCTGACCTAATTAATCTTTTTTTTAATTAAAATTAAGTAGGTTAGGTTAGATTAGGTTTTTGGACTAGTTTAAAAAAGACTCATAAAATTGCTCATTATCACTTTTAAAAAGTGTACCGATTCATACGTGTATCGAATGATCATCGAACCGTATTTGGTATTTCGAATGCAAGTAAAAGGTTTCAATTACTATGTCTTTCTTTTTCGGCTTTAAAAAATTGACTTTCAATGCTAAAGATTTTGAAATAAAATATGTCATAAGGTAGAATAAAATATTATTACATAACAGGAATACTATGTTAAAAAAAAAAAAAACATAAAGGTCACCTCTCAAAAATGACGCTTAACGTCGCTTTGTGAATTTTCTAATGGAAGCAATGACATGCAATATTTATCTGTAAATTCTATATGGGTAGTTAGTTATACTCGTAGTTATGTAGGAAGGTACTGTTTGAAAACCAGCGAAGGCATTTTCGAGCATTTAAGTAAAAATACCAGTATGGATTTCATATAGAATTTGAAATATTACATTTTAAGAATTTTATTCACTGGAACCTTAGACATTTTCCTAACCATCACCCATATGGAATTTAAAGGTAAATCATTTGTAGTATTGCTTGTATTAGACATTAACGAGCCTTGAATTTTACAGTTCTGTCCCTTAAACACAACTGGATATGTTATCCTAAAAATTAATAGATCGGAATTAAATATTTCGTTGGGTAGCGTGGAGATTTTATTATTCATTGTGCTCCTTCATTTTGTAAGTGCATATCACCTCTGCATTCGATAATGGATATCTTGCAAAGTATTTGTTTTGTCCTTTCGATTTCTGCGTATAAAGATTCCACCTCGAATGCTGCGCTTGAAATGTACCACGTATACTCTATGAGTTGAGTTACGTGCTTGAAAAAAGATCTCTGAAAAAAAAAATTGTGGATAAATAAACAGTATTGATTAATTTTACTCTTAAGACCCGGGATACTAAGTTTCATATCATGTTTTCCTCGAAAATTTGTAGTTTTATTACACCAAAATAAAAAAAAATATATAATTTGTTTAAAGGCCACTTTATTGTATAAGTAAACCAACGGGTTTCGGATCAGCCTGATCCTTCTTCGGGTTGTAAAATTATTAAAATCTTTTACTGTTACTCCACACAGGAGGCCTTGAGGGAAATAATTTCCCTCCAGGCTTATGTCATCTTTAGGGATGCTGTTTGGAGGCTCTTTTGAAGGATGGGAAGGAGTGAACCCAGGTCTTGAAGAGAACCATGTTGTAGGAGAGAGAAATCACAGAGGCCGTTAAATCGTTTTTCGGCAGGCTGTTGAATTCAAGAACGAATCGTAGAAACGATCCGTTTCACTTGTGACCAATTGTGTGCAAATGTTGGACGCACGTTTCCCGACTGTGCACCGTTGCCGAAGGAAACAATGGTGCTAGTTCCACAGAGCATCTTCCATTGAAACACCGGTAGAACGTGGACACCATTCCCACGTGAAATCTGTGCCCCAAAGATTGTAATCCGTTTTTTAAGATAGGGGAATCTACTAAACGGACCGCCCTTTTTTCAGAAATTTTGGAGCTACAGATCAGAGGTGACTGCCAAATTCAACATCGGGGCGCACTTGCGATTTGTACAGGGCCAACAAGTGTGTACTATTAAAGTATCTGCTGGCCCTGTACAAGATGCCCAGCTTCTCAGAGGCTAACTATACTCTGGCTTCGATGGAGTCCCCATACCTGAGCTGGTCACTTAGTTACATCAAGCTTATCAATGGAAGGATTATAGGAAGATTGCTAAAATAGCATCCCTTTTATAAAATAACCGGTTGGTTCACATGTTATCCAATAATCTGGCGTTTATAAAATTAATAATTTAGTAATTAATTCAATTACGTATACCCACAAATTGTATGCTTCCTATGAAACTTTATAAACATAAACGTTATTTGAGATAGTCTCTGTCCAGTGGCGAAACTGAAAATATATCACGAAAAATACTCCGAAAACTGTTCAAATTCCTTATTGGTCTGATAAAAGGAATATACAAGCCAAAAATATTGCTCCAAGCCGTGTCTTGTGTCCCCACGAATATAGGTAAAAGGCACAAAATTCGCTTGGTAAGCGGAGTCCAGAAATGTTTGTTCTAAGCTAAAAATTCGGTTTTATTTATTTTGTGAAGAATTTTGTAAGAAAGAAAAAAAAGAATAATAAAGGAAATTTCTTAGATGCATTCACAATTTTCCAATGAAAATTTTTTTTTTTATAGTTTACACTTTTTTTTTTTTTTAAACGTTATTAACAATTTTATTTTTATTCTTGTCCAGCGAATTTCTGGAAAAAGTTATAATTTATCCAAAGAATATATTTTGGTTTTCAGTATTGATTATCCGAAATAGTGATTTCACTGATAGTTTTGCCTTAAGCAACGTGTTGTCGTTATGATTAGATTTTTTCCATTTTAGTATTTGAGCCGACGAGACTTATCACTTGAGACTGACGGAGATGGCTGCTGTATTGCCAATATAAATTATTGGTTAATTAACTGATAAACATACAGCGCAAAATTTTGGCTGAATAAGATTTTTTTAAAACACGGTTCATAACATCTGTTATTCGTTGTATCGTATACCTTAACGATTTAAAGCAATTGGATTGAAAGAAAATTTAAAAAAAATCATCAAAACGTGATTTTAAATTTTTTCTCACTAATGTTTACTCAACATTTTTATTTATTATTTTAGTTTTAATAAATTTTTTTCATCCTTTTTATATATAATTTAATAACCGTAGTAATATTCCAACGTGCATTACATATTCATATATAACTCTAGTTTGTGATCTTGACAGGAAAATTCCACGCGGGGAATTAAATCTGAATTTTACGTAGCGATCTACACGCAAATCATTTTAAAGAGCGCACGTTTTAATGTATTTGTACACACCGATAGTATCGAAAGTTTTTAGAAAGAAACTAGTGTAGGATAATACCGGAAACAAAATGACGGATAGAGATTATTGCCACGCAAAGGTTTGTTTAAAACCCATACACAATCTACTTCTATTAAAAGTATTACTAAAAACATTCCTTCTGAACAAATTATTTAACTACACCTTAATCGAATACTTTGAACACTTTAAGCACTAACAGACTAAATTTTATGAATCTTTATTCTTTTCTCTTATAATCTGTCTGTTTCTTCTGTATATTTACACTATATTATATTACCACATTAATATAATATATATTTTTTACTTATTGTTTATTGATTACCTGTAAGATATACCCATTATACTTTATATTTTATTTGTACGATAAAAACTTTTTGATTTCAAATTTGCATCGAAAAAGCATTAAAAACGAATAATCATTATTTTTGGTCCATTCAGTACACCACCACACAAGCAAGAACCTCTTTAAAATGATTTACGTGTACTGACCCTTGAGTAATTCTGTGACCCATCGTGATATCAATCAATTCCAGGTGTATTATATATTTTATTTAATTTGTCAAAATTAAGAGAAGTTAGTCCAGCAAAATTTAAACAAATAAATTACTCACCATGCTAACAGGTTCTCCTTTGTACATTGCCACGTTGATTATCAATATGATGGCTAATATGGATGTCATTAATGACGTTAGGAACTGAAATGAAACTGAATACTTTTAATTAACCTTTATTATCAAAAACCCAAGTAATTTGTCATATTATTGATAAATAAATAACTTGTTTATTTTTTCATAATTTTATTTTTCGCCTTCTAGTTTCATAACTATTTTCGCGACATCTTCAGGCTACTAAAGGATTCAAATTTTTTTTTAAATATTTTTTGAAAAAATATTGTTATCTCTTCCAGATAATAAAATAATTAACAAGTAAAATTATTTCAATCTTTACCATCAATGTATAACGTTTTGAAATAAGTTTCATTGTGTCATTAGTTATTTCAAATATTTTAATATAATTTTTCATATCCTTATGTTTTTCTTCTTTCACAATCAGTTTTTCCGCACCAGAAGCTCTACAGTTCAGTATTGTTGGACTAAGGTCTAAATCTTTTCTGTCGGACCATTTAGTAAAGTTTAAAAGCAGCGATTCATTAACTGATGAAATATAATCTTTGCATATGCTTATGTTCAATGATATTTCGATTATTCCAAGTGCTTTTGTAAGTGAACTTTGATTTATAAACGACATGGCTGCTGTGGTCAATGAATTTTCAGTGAAGACCATTGAAAGTATGTAAAATAACATGCATAGCGTGAAACCGGTGGTAGACTTTTCCAAAATACTTGATTTCACGAACGCCCGTTCATAAATAATATTGTGAATGGCTACATAATTGTTGTATGTTTTTTCTTTTTGTTTAACGAGTATAAATGATTCTGATAAAATTGTAATCGCGAAGCTGACTGTCGTAGATAATCCATACAATAACATTGTGGTCTTGAATGCTATGGTTTTTTTCACATCTTCCTTTGGGAACAAAATTCTGCAGAACTCCGCTGCCACAGAAAACACTACTATGAACATTGCGTAATATCGAGCTTTTGAATAACTTTTCTCAAATTTACCATTGAACTTCAACGTTCGAAATCCACAAAGAAGGTACATCCATTTTTGAATAAATAAAACTTTTGCTTTCACACCGAACATTGTATCGAATTACTTCACGAATAAAAGGTTTGAAATATTTGAAGTGTTTATACAATGAGTTATCCAATCAGACTATCAAATAAATTACAGTATTGTGTTACCTTCCTCTTTGTCGTTAGGTATTTACTTTATCGATGAGTAATAAAAAGCCTTTGGTTATCATCATTAATGCGTCCTCTAATTAATAAAAAACCTAATGAATTTCCCCGTCGGCAGCCATTGTTCCGACGTTTGAGCTCGCACGCGTACTTCGAAATCGACACCAACAATTCATCAGCTGGTAGTGAAGTGATGGACTGCCCCAGTTATAGGCTTTAAGTTTTCCAAGAGACTTGTAAGTTGATTGTAATTAGGGGCTCGTCACTTTACAAACTGTACCCTCTTAATACGCGACCAATTAATTGTCCGTATATAAAAAAAAATTCTTCACCTCGAGCGGCAGACGATTGTTTTTCCCAAAAGCGGCCAGGTTTTGTGACACAGCTTGTTCTGGACCTAGAATCCTTCCTGTGTCACAAAATCTTATGAAAATAATAAATATAAAGTCGTCACATTTCTTCTTGAGTTTACATCTGATGTGATAAATCTGTAAATCGTTTTGGCTTCTTATTTAATTTATTTTTTCATTTAATAGCCTCTCTTCTATTTTAAGTTTGATGGCTTTTTAAGGTTTGTAAAAAAAAAACTTTTTTTTAAAAATATTTTTTATTAATGGAACCTATAGGTATTATTATATAGTACATGCGTATGTGCCGTAATAAGTATATTGCAGTTTGATTAAGGGAGTATATATGTGTAGTAAATATGGTGTAAAGAGATGTAATTAAATATTTTGATAATGTAGCAATAGGTATTAATATATAGTACATGTGTATATGTGCCGTAATAAGTACATAGCAGTTTGATTATGGAAATATGTATGTGTAGTAAATGTGGTGTAAAGAGATGTAATGACGAGTAATTTAATATTTTGATAATGTAGTAATAAACTTGTAGGTATTAATATATAGTACATGTGTATATGTGCCGTAATAAGTACATTGCAGTTTGATTAAGGAGGTATATGTGTGTAGTAAATGTGGCGTAAAGAGATGTAATGACGAGTAATTAAATATTTTGATAATTTTATTTTTTTATTATGTATTTAATCCAGCAGGTCTGGGTGGGTAGTGCAAACCCCGTCTGCCATGTCACATGGAATATATACAATATAAATAGAGAAATAAATATAATAAATGAATAAAATAAAAAAAGATACTAATAATAAAAACTAAAAAATGGTTAAATAATAATATAAAAACAGATGAAAAAAAAAATTAAAAAAAGATAATTACATCAAAATAAAAGAAATAAAATGAAAAACTTTTTAGATGATAATAACATAAAATAAATTAAATAATTTTAATTTAACCGTTAGAATGCTACGCGGCGCAAAAACGCTGCGATCGTTTGTATCGAAAATTGCGACGCAGCGCAAAAACGCTGCGAGTTTCAGTGTGTTTTTGGTGCTCCATGGGAGTGGACGTACTCTAACCTCGCGCGTAATTTGTGACGAGAGTGCATTCTTATAAATTAAAAAATAACTTTTCACTGTTTTTTTTATATTATTTAAAAAAAAAACGTGTCATGTGCTATTATTTCGGACGTTGATTCGATTCCTAGTGATTCTACAGAGGGTGAAACAACAGGTACAAATAGTGATGATAGCAGTATTATAACGCATCGAAGAAAAGATTGAGGATTGAAAGTGAGTCTTCTATCTCCTCTTCATCTTCAGAAACAGAAGAAACACCAACTTTTGCCAAAATTCCTCCGACAAAAGTGTTTTCTAAAGCAAAAAATGATTTTTTCGAGACTCCTGGACCTAGACGGGCGGCTCCTCCCGATGGCACACCCATAACCTATTTCAACTTATTCTTTACCATATCACTGCTCGAAACCATCGTAAGGGAAACAAATCGATATGCTGCCCAGTTTTTGGCCTCGCACGCTGTATCAGATAATTCACGAGCAAAAGTGGACGCCGACAACAATACATGGTACGAAATGAAAGCCTTTATTGCCGTCTTACTCGAAATGGGGATAACGAAAAGGCCAACAATTAATAGTTATAGGATAAAAACATTCCCGACACATAACATGATTTAGGACAATGTTTTCAAGGGATAGGTTCCTACTGATTTTGAAGTTTTTTCACTTGATTGATAATAGGTTATTATTGGAACCAGGCCATCCGGATGACCCACGTGGCAAATAGTATTCAGCATATTTGGAAGAATGGTGCTCAACTCTTATATTTTGTGTGTTTCCAACACTACCGAAAAAAATGACCAAGGTTCCAATTCACATCGAAAATGATTGAGGATATCGAAAAGGAGTGGATGAATCATAAAAATTGCATGTCAACAAAACCATCTTCATCAAACAAAAAAATTGCGCAGGAAAAATTACCGGGACGTAACTGTTGCTACACACCAGTGCGCGGTGTGTAGCAACAGAGGGAGTAGGATAAAGCGATCCCGCCTTACTTGCGTTCATTGTAGGAAAGGCCTACACGCTATTTGTGCGGCAAAACATAATTGTTGAGCTATTTTTTTTTATATGTTTTATTTTCAAAAATAAATAAAATACAATAATATTGATATTTTGTGTTTATTTTTTCATATTCGTATCAAAAACATTTTTTCTTTATAATGCAAAAAGAATTATTAAAATTAATTGATATTTGTCTAAATTAGAGTGTTTTATTTGACACCATTATTTTTCCTCTAAATTAATCAATATGTGTATAGCAATTTTCATAAATTTTTGCAAAAATTGCTTAGCACTAAAACGGTTAATAGATCTTCTTCAGTCTCATCATCTGCATCCATCGCTCATTTAGTGGAGAGCTGGGCCACTCGGATGCAGTCACGGCAATGGCGTTGGTTGACTTCCGTGTCCTGCCCCAGAAGCTGGCTAGTCGGTGGCGAAGTAACGCGGGGAATGAGTGGACCAACTCTTGAGTGAACTAGTGGTGGGCGAAGCGGCTCAGTTTAGTGAGCCGGATCACTAAATCAGCTCTTTGTAGTGTACCGGTTCGGTGATCCGGCTCGTTTGAACGACTGTTCGCGTCTCCCAGCACCATGCCCTCTCCCTTGCTCCCTTGGCCCTCCTAAAGACGTCCTTAAGACGCTCTTACACGATACTTTTTTCGTTCAGTTTTCATGTGGATTGTCATTACAGAGAGCTGATTTAGTGATCCGGCTCACTAAACCGAGCCGCTTCGCCCACCACTAGAGTGAACATCGTAGAGGCACTACACTACTTGGAAGTTGCAGAAGTTGCCTATATGCGTTGTTGTAGCACACCCTCAGCGTGTCTCATTGCGCTGCTGAGTATTGCGACCACAGCTCAGATGTGTATAGGGCAGTGTAGTATGTCTTAGTGTCTATGTAGTAATGAACTTATAGGTGTTAATATATAGTACATTTGTATATGTGCCGTAATAAGTACATTGCAGTAGGATTAAGGAAATATATGTGTAGTAGATGTGGTGTAAAGAGATGTAATGATGAGTAATAAAATATTTTGATAATGTAGTAATGTCATTACATATCGAATTTTACTAATTCATCTGATTATAAATAATTATGTAGGAGGTGGTTAAAGCTACTATGGAATGTAATAACATAAAATCGATAGTCACTATTCCTCCGATGCTCAAAACTATCTTCTTCTTTAGTAAAATCCCGGTAAATTTATCAATTTCCCTTTTAATTTGGGTTTCTGTAAAATAAAGCAATCACATTGAAATCAGATGAAAATCAGTTGAAAACAGAAATCGGAAAAGCATTAAAAATGTTAACAAAATAATTTTATGTATAAAGCTTTCCCCCGTGTTGGTTAATATATTTAATATTGTAATCATATATGAGAAAAGATTCCTACCTTTATACGCATCCAGTAATAAAATCTTGGCCAAAATTTGTCTCGTTCTGTCAATTTCTGTATTTAAAGATTCCACGACAAAAGCAGCACTTGATATGCACCATAAGTATTCAATTGATCGAAAAAGGTAATAAAAAAGTGTGGTCTGAAAATAAGTAAAGGGTGTTCATTTTAAGACACTTTGTAATATCTTGGTAGGTTGTGTGGCTGACTTAATTTAGTATTGAGAAATGGTGATTATTATTTACCAATTTAAGTGTCTCCCATTTCGAATAAACCTCGCTGAATACCACTATAAAGTATAACATCGACGTAATCAATGAAGAAAGGAACTGTATAAGAAGAAAAAGGTATGCGGATTTAAATGCGTTATTTTTTTATGTCAATTTCTTCATCTTCCTATGGTAACAAGTGCTCAAATACAATTATGACATTCTTATTTTCAATATTTCAAGCAATTATTTGAAGGCTTTTTTAAAAATTTACGAAAATGGCTTTGAAAAGTCACGATAAAATATTAAGCGAACTTGTGGAACATGAATAAGTTATTATGTTTGATCGTTCTAAAAATAATAGCTCTGCAAACTAAACACAAAACTATTTAAAATAAATCAAAACTCTTACAAACATACAATTACCATGTATGCATAACGTTTAGATATTATTTGCATATTGCCATCAATCAGGTCAAGTACTTTAATGTAATCTTTCAGTCCGGTATTTTGTATTTCTTGCAATAGTTCCCAAACTTCTCTCACATCCCCTCTTTCCGTATGATATAAAGTCGTTGCATTAAAATCTATCCCAGTTAGATGATTTTTGTGTTTCGTGAAAACTAGTATTAGTGATTCATTCAGCGATGAAATGTAATAGTTGCACACCACTATGTTCGTTAATATTTCGATTATCCCTAACGCTATCACGATCGAGCGTAAAATGACTAGGATCATAATATTTACATTTTTGTGCCAAGTCAAGAAAGATAATACTATTTGAATACTGTTAAATGCAATAAAGATAACGAAAAACTCCCATTTTCCGAAAGGACTCGATTTTACAAAAGCTCTGTCATAGAGAATATTGTGAACTTCCTGAAAGTTGTTGTAAATTATCATTTTATTTTTGGTGAATATGAACGATTCCGACAAAATTGTTAGCAACGCGCAAGACGTTCTACAAAAGGTTTGAAGAAAACTTAATAATTGTATTATTTTCAATGAACCCATTTTCAATTCACTATTATATGTGCGAATCGATTGAACACTTTCCATAATTATTAAAACC